>VYZR01064669.1:7620-21553 GCA_013400675.1 Oxylabes madagascariensis
AGAAAAAAAAAAAAAAAAAAAAAAAAAAAAAACAAAACAAAACAAAAAAAAACACAACAAAAGAAAATAAACAAGCAAACAAACAAAAACAACAGGCAAGCTAGAGAGTAGAATAGAGTCAGTCATCCAGAAGTCTGTGAAAATGCAGGTTTTTTCATTTACTTATTAGGTAAGTATTTAAATACCCTGAAGGCAGATCATTTCCACAAGAATCAGAGTAAGTTTTGACTGTAAGAATGGATCTGAATATGGACCCCTGTAGTGACTCCCTTAATTGCTGAATGCGTATAAACAAGGCAGGTGAGAAACCAGTGGCTTTTCTGGTACCTTAGTAAGCTGTTCTTCTCTCCCTTATGGTGGGTGCTGTCACCACCACAAGGTGATGGTCCAGTCCCTGCTACTTCCTTCCCTCCTCTCCCCACTGTCTTTCCCCCTCTTTTCCCCAGTATTCAGAGTCTGGCATTCAAATCAANACACACATGAGGCCTGATTCAACTCCCATTACCTCTCCTGGGTGCAAGCATATATCTTGTATTCAGTACAACCATGGCTGACTTTTACCACTGTCAGTGGTAACTGGGTCAAGCCCATCTTACAGGGTAGAAATGTTCTTCAAAAAGAAAAAAACCTCAAACTCGCAGATCATTTCCACAAGAATCAGAGTAAGTTTTGACTGTAAGAATGGATCTGAATATGGACCCCTGTAGTGACTCCCTTAATTGCTGAATGCGTATAAACAAGGCAGGTGAGAAACCAGTGGCTTTTCTGGTACCTTAGTAAGCTGTTCTTCTCTCCCTTATGGTGGGTGCTGTCACCACCACAAGGTGATGGTCCAGTCCCTGCTACTTCCTTCCCTCCTCTCCCCACTGTCTTTCCCCCTCTTTTCCCCAGTATTCAGAGTCTGGCATTCAAATCAAAGGTTTGCTTTGAAGTTATAACCTAAAATGGGAAGCTGATAACTATTTTCCTCCACGTGCTTTAGTGATGATGAATTGCTGATCATGAAAAGGAAATTACTTCTTTTTTTTTTTTTTTTTTCCTTTTTTTTTTTTTTTTCATTTCAAGAGAAAAAAGTAAAGCCCCCCACCGACAAANCTCTCCTGGGTGCAAGCATATATCTTGTATTCAGTACAACCATGGCTGACTTTTACCACTGTCAGTGGTAACTGGGTCAAGCCCATCTTACAGGGTAGAAATGTTCTTCAAAAAGAAAAAAACCTCAAACTCTCTTCTGAACAACTATCAGTCCTTATTTAAAAAAAAAAAAAAAACATCTCTGGTAAAGAATTGATTCTGATCCAGATTCTTAACACTTGATGATGGAATTTCTGGAAGGCATTTAGGTTGGCTGAGCACTTGCAGTAATACCAGTTCATTGGCCTTTTTCTGTAGCCACCTGGGTCTTCAGTTAGACATATTTAGACATATTAAAGGACTGCACCTACACTGCAAACTGGCCTTTTTCCTTCATTTTCTGCAGTTCATTTGTGTCCAATCGGGTTGCATCAGGATTCATTGCATTTAATGGGAAATGCGCTCTTCTGGATCAGATACCTGTTTTCAATTTGGAGAGTATCTGATTCCAGTGGCAGAGGTGACAGGAATAAAGAGGAAAGGAGAAGTAAGTGCCTATAGTATAGATTTCTGCCACACTAACAGAGCTGCCAGTTTCTGAATCACTGAGACCTTAGAATTTACTTACATTTTTCTAAATTACAATGGTGAAACGAGTAAGAAATTAACTGTCTTTATTTGAGTTTATTTGAAAATTATCTGTTGTCTTTCTCTAAACTAAACTGGGTTTTGACATAAAAGTTCCCTTACCACAGTGTTTCCCCAGAGCCACAGCTGTCTAGGGAGAACACTACTCTGCAGTGATGATCTGCAGAGGTATTCCTGAAATACTGCCTAAGTCAGCATCAGGCTTGCTACTGGTTAGAGTGGGAGGCAGTTTAGTCTCCCTATAACCTGCTGTTATCTTTCAAGAGTCAGCTTGAGGGTTCAACAGGGAATGATGAACAATGTTGCTGTGAGGACTTTTTTTTAATTAAAAACCTCTGTCTCAATTTTTTTTTTCCAAAATCATGTCATGGAGACAGCATATTTTCTGTACCAAGTGTTGATGTAATTCATATTAGAAAGAATACCAGGGTCATTTATCTATGGCAGAAATNTTTATCCAGAAGCTAGCAAAAGTCAGCATCAGGCCTGAAATAGGTAGCATCACAGAAGTGGTTGGGCCAAAAGAGAGGTGGATGGGTATATTAAAAATAAAGCTACATTTCATTAGAGAACACCCTATAACTAAACCCGATATATTCTATGAAAAGGGAACAAGTTTGGCCCAACTTTGTGTGAATGGTCAGTAGGCTTGCAAGGAACTACACTTGATGGGGTGCATTTGGTTCTAAGGAGTCCACAATTCCATCTCTACCTAAATGTGTTTCCTAAACTCTGCCACCTAAAAGCCAGAGGCATTATCTGGATTCNATTAATATTGTAGGTCTGTGCTTCAGTTAAGAAACTGCTGAGATTTGTTTGATCAACTTGAATTATGGAGAAGCTAGATCTGTGCAGATTACCATTTTCAGCTTGCTTACAGGCATTTGGAAGATGTTCCTATATAGAAACAAAACAATAAGGAAAATTTGGGCTCAGATTTGGCTCATTTGCATCTCATCATTGCAGGCCCCCCCCCCCCCTTGAAGGTCTAACTGAAGTCACAGTTGGAGAAGAGAACAGGAGGGCAGGAAGGAAAGTGTTAAGATGAATGGGAAAGAATAAGCCATGAGAGGCTTCTTGTCGACCTCTAAAGAAAATGTCGAATCATACCTCAGATTGCTGAACACCATGAAAAAATACTTCATCAGACTTGGATGACCATGGCAAGTAACCAAGCTGAATTCTAGACAAGGGCCACTTCTACTTTGCCAATAAGATCATGCATATTCAGGGAGATTTCCAAGTGGCATAGACCAGCTCCTTTCCACCCATCAATGAACAGCCCACCTATGTTGGCTAAATTCAGTACTTTCATTCAGCTCAGTTAGTAACAGACATCCTCAAGGAGCCACAACTTGAGCCCCGAGAAGTGGCCTATGCCCCTCCTCAGCCTGGGAAATAAAATGCTCAACAGCTGGTGCCACTCCTGAGAGCAGCTGCCTGTGTAAGACTCTAACAGAGGGGCCTCCTNTTCCAGTTTCCATGAGTGAACCTGTAACTACAACCTAAAGGACTGTGGCTGCTCCTGAGGTTCATGGTCCCTACATCCATCTGAGCGATGGTAGAGCAACCACTCCTGATGTGCTAGAATGTCCTCAGTTTGTTTGGAGGACAGGTAAAGGCTGGAGCAACCACTTCTGATGCGCTAGAATGTCCTCGTTTTGCTTGGAGGACAGGCAAAGGCTGAAGCCAAAGCAGTGGGGAGAAAGGCAACCTCTGCCATTGCCTGGGCAGGGGTTCTACTGGTAGCAAAGTGACCACAGCCATGCTGCCCACTCTGTCTGTGACAGACCTGTGGGGAGTCAAAGCTGCTGCCAAAATTTGAGGTCAGTACTTGCTCTCTGTTCCCCTGACACTTCTCCCTGAGGAGACGTGCCAGCCCTCTGAGGCCTCTCTTGGATCTGCTTTCCAACTCTGCCCTCCCTTCCCACACCTGGAGCAGCCCAGCTCTGACAACACCACTCCAGGAGAGAAACACAAAGTTTTGCATGTGCTGCCAAGAAGGCTTGAGTCAGCCCTCCCTGCAGCAAGTGTCCCCGGGAGAGCAGAGGTGCATTTTCGCCTCCACCTGCCTCCTCAGACAAAAATACCTGGCAGTACACATTTGCAAAGATCATACTGAAACAACACTTCTTCCCTGGGGAGACAAGGAAGATACAAACAGCCTGATGCTAACTGTGTTGCTCAAGGCTTTATTAAATGGCACTGGCAAAACAGGGGATTGTCAGAGTACAAAAACCCAGATAGAAGAGAAGAATTAGCCNTGCTCTCCACCATCCTGGATGGAGGGGGTTTGATAAGCACAGAGCAACTGGCACCATCAGAAAAAAACCAAAAAAAAACAAAAAACAAAACCCCCCACAAACAAACAAACAAACTAACTAACTAACTAACTAACTAACCAAGGGAACAAATGGAGTTACAGTCTATCATCTCAACATGTCCAGTTTAGAGCAATTTTGAGCTGACATAGCTGAGACAAGTGAGGGAGAACGGCCTTTTTGTTATGACACTGGAAACAGAGTCTAAGGAGATCTAGATCTGAAGAACAACTTAAATGGGCCTTCCTGACTCTGCCTCAAGTTTCTTACATTTCCTTAGGCAAAAATTTAATCTCTCTGTAGTGGATTTCACATTTGTAAAATAAGGGTAATACTTCCTTCCTCTCTCTTGTGTAATTAGCCAACCAGGGCCAAAACCATCAAAGAAATTAGCTACCTGAAGTAAAATTTAAGTGACGAAGTTAAAATACAGGTCCTCTGCATGTTCTCACATCTGCTGCCAAGAGCTGGAGACATCTGAAATCTGTATACAGTAAGAAATGGAATGTATCCCATTGCTCCCACGTTGGCTGTAGTATATTGAATCTTTGGGGCACCTGATTTTCCTTGCACATTTAGCCCTCACCCCTTTGATGTTACTGTTTGAGGATTTATTGTAGTGACCAGCATAACTGATCATTTTGGAGACAAAAAACATCCAACTTCCAGAAAACATTCAGTGGAGTTGAAAACTTTTCCTTTTTTCGAGGAGCAATCATTATATCTGATAGAGATGTCAAAGAGGTAGGGTTTAGTGTAATTTAGTGCTGAATGAAAGATGCTGTGTAACAAGGACTGTGTGATCATAAAGGCTTTGAAAGAGCAGGAGCATGCTTATCCTGTTTGACAGCATTACCCACAATGTGTCATTATAGATATTGATGGTTATATAGCCATAATTAAAGTGTTGTGCTTAAATAGCTAAATGTAGAAAGATGTGTCAGATCATTAACACAACTTTAAGTTTAATCATGTCTTGTTACAGAGCCGAGACAAATATTTAAGGTTGCTTGCTAAAAGAAGAGTTAGTATGTCTAATCATCAAAGCAGAGCTGCTTGCCAAGAGCATAAAAACCTAATGGGTTTTGCAAGAAAATTATGTCACCTTCAAATTAACATTCATAATATACATGGCATTTATAAAAGGTAAAGTCATTCATATTGACACAGTCTATCTCCAGTGACTGTCATAAGAGATTATGAACCCTCTGTCCAGAAAGACATTTTGCCAAAGCAGGGTTTTGTTAGAATAAGACAGGCTGGCAAATCTGGGTGACTTTATCTTCTTCCTGATAGTTTCTTCATTTGGACTTAAACAGTGACATATGGATGCCTTGTTTTGTGCAAATAATCAGGATCATTCAGGCATCTACTGCTGCCATACACATGATTTTTCTTGTGGTGTTCACTGGATCAGCACTGACTCTGTGCATGAATGCAGGAAAAGACTTCATAAAACTTGCAGTGAAGAAACATTTTTTACAACATAACATTTGCTATGAAGGATGAAAAAAGTCTGAAAACTTCATTCCCACCAAGGTTGCAAGTTTAGATGACAGTATGGCTTAGCATAATAAAATAATTACTTAATGCTGCTACCTAAATATCAACTGCTTTTGAAATAAACATGGGATGGAAGAATGTTCAAAATCCTTGAGCAGAATGGTACCTATACCAATTATTAAAAAAAAATAAATAAATTAAGTGGGATCCTTGAAAATGCTTCACATCTCCAGGGGGAAAAAAAAAAAAATCAGTTTAACTATAGAATTTTCATTGCCTTATTTGGATGTGCTTACATTTGTCTGAATTCTTCACAATGTATTTCCTGAAATATTTTCTAAAACCTGAGATATTTTTACACTAGAAAGTGTAACACATATCAAAAGTTGTAAAAGATAGCAGTAAAGTGTAATGATGAATAATGAAAAAGGAAGTTATTAACATCCTGCATTACACCACTGGACATAGAAATAGACCCTGTCCATGAAAATTATGTGATGCGATTGCTATTACAATTATGCATTACTTCATACTGGGAAATCTAGTACAGAAAAAAAGGAGCATAAATTGTGATATTTTAGAAAATATATGATCTGATGGACACTGGGAGATATAATTCCAAACACAGAAGGAAAGAGGACTGGGGACTGGTGCCGATGCCAGATAGTCATTGATGAGACTGGGCAGAGAAATTAGTGCGAGCTGACATGAGTTAAACAAAACCACCCTCAACAGTCAATGTGTTGCAGAGGCAGGGGAAATATCTTATGCATCAAAGCTGTGGGAGAAGTTTCATCTGGAATATTGGATCATACAGCAGATACACTGTGTATGGGAAAGGTGCCTAGGAAGGATTAACTCAATTTAGAAAGGACCTGAACTATTAACAAACAAACAAACAAACAAAAACAAACAAAAAACCCAAACAAAACACAAAACAAAAGGTAATAAAACTCATTCTGGAAAAACAATGATAAAGACAGGATATTGTGACATTCCATCAAAAGCAAAGATGAATTTTTTACTATAGTTAAAAATCTATATACAACTAAGTAAATGGAAGGAAATTAAGAGTGAAATTTTAAGAGGAATTTCAAGAAAAACTTCTTGACAGTGAAATATATTGGATTCTGGAGTAGTGTCCTCAGGGAAATAATGAAAGCACTGTCAGTTGGGACTTTTAAAATTGCACTAAAAAAACCCACAATAGAGTATCTAGGAGAGAGAACAGTCTCTGAATTGGCCTCAGGGAGTCAAGCTGAATGACTTAATTGGTCTCAGTCGCTAATTTCTTCAGGACAGAACATGCCCTATGTGTTTTCCACACAAGGGTAAAACAAGCTCAGGCAGTCCCCAGCCAGGGTATCGAGTTTCCTAATGCCTGTGCTGAGGTGGAGAGGGGACTGAGCTCCCCAGCATAGCTGGAATCCTCCCATTCACTCACTAAGCCCCCCATTACTTCCCTTGTCACATCCCCATAGTTCAGTGAGAAGCAACAGTGGGGCCCAGATTAATTCATTTTGCTGTTGCAGTCTCTCATCTGGGGGATTGGTGACAGGTTTGGGGTTTTTTTCTTTTTTTCAAGAGACCTTTATGCCCCATGTTCTTTATATTTAGAAGATTCCTCTGTATCCAGATATTTGCTATGGAGAAATAATAAACAAAAACATCTGTGACTCTTGGGTCCTACCTTTCTGTCTAATCTTTTAGAAGATCCTTCTCTTTGAGCCCAGCATCTGATTTTCTTCTCCCTGTCTCTTGGTGTGACTTTTCTCATCATTTGATCATCTAAAGAAAGGTTCAGTTTATGTTTCAAGTTTCTGTATTCCTTTTTTATTTTCTTAACAGAAACAGCAAAAAGAAAAAAGGAAATAAGAAAAACAGCTACTTAAGACAATAAAGCTATAGTGGTGGAAAAGTTTTTGTAGTGTAAAATCAGTAACCTCAATTCTCTGGTGTAACATGACTGTTTTCTAAGATGTGCCAGCATGGTAAGGCAGGTTCAGCTTGTGATTTGGGATTTGATGGAGAAGAGGAAGTATGACTGGAGCACAAAATAGTCTTGATATGTGTGTAAAATGCTTTGTTGAATTCATTCAATCTATATTCATCAGCATAAATTCAAGCAATCTTAAATTGCACTGGATTTATACAAAGGCCAGAGAGAGAAGTGGAATGACGGCCCTGATAAAACTTCTGCTTCAGTTCATTTTGCATGCAATGGCAATTCAGCAAACTAATAACAGATAGCAAATTTTAAGCACATGAGCAACCAAAATCAAACCATTCTGCTTTAGCAAGTGTTTAATTAGTCTTCATTTACAGAATGTATACAAGCAGATTAACATGATCTGGCCATTATGGAAAGTATTAGCATTTTTTGTAAATTTAAAGGACTGTCTGTTCCTCAGAGGGATTTGGTTCCTTCTCATTCAGTACCATAAAATATAACCATGTAGCAGAGGCACAGCAATGAACACATTGCTGTCCACCTGAATTCCCCAGTTTTAAACAAGAGTAACAGACTTTTCTGAAAAGACAATAGCCCTCCCCCAGCTGGAAGTCAGTTTTTTTTCCTGCTTGGTTTTTCATAGCCTTTTTGCTGTCTTTTTTAGGTTGCTTCCTGCTCAGGTGTTACAGGTTTTATTCTGAGTAATCCCATTTTCTTCTTTGACTGATGTATCACTAAAGTGCTTAGCATTTTGGACTGGATCCCACAGGAGGAACAAGGTGTTGAAGTGCTGCAGGAATAACCCTTAAGCTGTCAAGTATGAACTTTGGGGAACATCTTCAAATAACAGTAAGGGTATGTTTGACACACACCCTGTGTCGGAAATTGCCGCTAACTTTTTGCGCATCTTGAGGCGGTTTTGAACTGCATATCAACACTTTGTTATCTTGGTGCAACAGTCTCTGCTGGTCTTGTCTAATACTGTTTGAAATCACTGTCAGCCCTTTCCTTAGTTTCAGTCTCCTTTCTGTCTCTCCTCCTCTATATGTTAGCAAATATGCTAAAAATACGGGATCAAAGTAGTGCTTGCAGTCAGATCACCTGGATCATTTTTTTTTAACCTCCAGTATGTTTTAAATGGCTCATTTATCCTGAGTTTTTTCTTTTCCCTTTCTACCCATTTCTCATGCTGGAGGACATCAACGCCGCAATGTGCTGGAACTTACTGCTGAGTTTATGGATGCAGACAGTAATGTTATTTGGCATTTATGGGGCCTTTTTTTAGGAGTCTAACACTGTACAAAGGAGGAAAGTGATGTTTGCCATATTTTACAGGTGGCCAGTTTGTGGTACTTGCACTGTGGAATGACTGAGCTGGGAAGAATGCTAAAGCCTCCGGCAGGTATATTGCATTTCCAGTGATTTCTGTGACCATATTCATGTGCTTGTAATTAACTAAAAGCTTTACCACATCCCCTGATGTGAAACAATCTCCCCTCCTCCTTTCCTTCTCCTAAAGCCCAAATCAAAAATGCTTAGCCTGGACTGCTTGCTAAACTAGACTGATTAAAAAAATAATAATAATAAAAAAGGGGCATGAATTAACATGTGAAACTGTGGAGTATTAGCAGAGCTTGTCTTTGTGGGCCTGAAAAGCCCATGATAATGAGCTCCTCCACTGGGAGTGGAGAGGAGCGCACATGCAAAGGAGGGTCTTGGGCTTCGTGTTTCATAAAAGCAAGGTTTCAGCCTTTTCTCTTGGAGAAGAACAGCTTTGAAAATGGCAAGCAACACAAACTGATCATTATGGTTGAAAGCGCCATCATTAAAAAATCTCTCGTCATTCACTGGCTCCTGACAGCTGGCCGCCGGGGCCTGAATAAACACAGCCAGCACCGCGTGGATTTTGGGGAAGACGCTCCGTATTTCCCTAGCTGCAGGGGGCTGTGCCTCCAGGGCCACCTTGGGCCCCCCAGGCTACCTTTCAGCTGGCCACCTCCGGGGGAAGCAGCCCCAGCCCCCCGCCGGCGAGACCCCCGCCTGGGGACAATGCCCTATTGAGGGGTTTGGGATGCCTTGAATACCCACCAGCCTGCTTTGTCCCGCTCCCCTTCTCCGCCTCCTGCTCCCCTTTCTGCCCTCTCCAAACCTCTCCCTTTTCTCCGATAGAGTGTTTCCCAGTCGAAAAGCCTTTGCTTCAGCCGGTCCCCTTGTCCTGCCATCATGCCTGGCTGAGCCTGCTGTCCCAGCAGAGGCCTCGCCCCTTGGAGACTGAGGGGAGATGCTGAGCTGTATTCAGAGTGTGGCATAAAATCAGGCACACGGGCAATAGCAACACCCAAATGCTTAATAGGCTCTTAACGCAAGGATGGAGGCCCGTGTCCAGTTTGTGGAGTAGATTTCTAGACAGGGGCAGCCACTTTTCCCTTCTGTGTGTCATTGGCTTCTCTTCAAAGGGATTTGAACTCTCCCATCAGCTGCGTAACCCTGTCTGTTCTGTGTGGGTTATGTGTCACTGTTGTGCTAAGGCATCTGCAGACACTTAAATTGCCAACAAACTAAATATTGCAAATGCTTTGCACAGAAGAAGGGAACGGGAAAGAGAAAGGGAGGAGGGAGTGAAAACGGAAGGGAAATCAGCACTGGAATGGATTTCCTAGCATGTTGCTTGCTAGTAAGCAGAGTCTGGAAGTCAGGAAGAGGAGGGAGAGATGGGGAGAAACAGGGAAAGTGGGATGGGGAGGAAGCCAGTCCTATAGTCAACATTTAAAAGAATCTGTAAACAGGCATCTGCTTTGAGATGTTTAAGGAGAGAAACAGGCTTTGTGCAGTCGAGAAAGGCAAGACTATTTTCCGTGTATTTAGTGTTTCAGGCACACTGGATCTGGGAAAAGTTACTGAGAGCATTTAATATCTTATGAAAACAGCAAAAGACTGTAACTTTGTAAAAGAGCTGTAATTGCCGAGTTATTGTATCTTTAAAAAAAAAAAAAAAAAAAAAGGTGGGGGGGAGAAAGTCAAAGGCTTTGATTTCTTTCTAAAATAAGTGTTTGCAGTCATTCAGAGGTAAATGAATATTTACCACAGTTATAAGTAGATTTTTCTGGGAATTTCTACGTGGCAAGAGTCACTATCCAGTAGGTTTACTGCTACTGTGAAAGGACTGTTGGGATGACACATCAGTGACACTAATGTGACACCACTGTCATGCAGAATAGAAACAGAGAGGCAGGTTTACACTGCAAGGTTACAACAACCTCTACCTCTCATCAAAAGGCTGGGGATTAAGGCAGGGAAATGAGGGGAAACCAAGACCAGGTGCTGGGCACAAGCTGCATCACAAATTCTGTTGTCAAGCTGTTTTCATGCTTTACAAAATTACAACCTCTCTGAAATTGTTCCTCTTCTTCTTCTTCTTCTTCCTTAATAATTGTACTGTGATTTAGCGTTTTTCTGTTAGTTGTCATATTACAAAATTAAATCAGACTTCCTCACAGCACATTCTTAATTTTATACGTTACTTCCCATTTAGAATATTTTCTTTGACCTAAGAGAAATGAACTGTAAATAAAACGAAATATTTCATTATTTATTTAGCACTTTATAATGGCAGGAATCATGGCCACTGTTCCCAGTGTTGCCCTGAATTTCTTTCCCCATGGCAGGCTCTGGGGAAACCCACAGTACTTTGCATTTTTCATGATGAGTGGAAGGATGGAATAAAGGAGATGGAGGCCAAGAGAGATGTGAGCAGGATGGGTTAAAAGTGATCAGCCACACTGAGATGAGACTCTAGAGATGAAATCTTGTATTCCTGAAATAGAGGAACTTTAGCTGATGGCATCAGTGAAGCTTATTTGGATCCACTGCTTCCCAAACTCAAGTCAGCTAACATTTGATCCACATCAAGTGCACTCCTGCTCAGACCAGGGCACTTCTCAGGGGAGTCATCTTTCTACAGGAGAAATAAGTCATCATCTATTTTTGACTATTAGCAACAATTACCTTATTTTAAAGCATTTAAACTCTTGTTTATTACATGTATTTAAAGTTAAATGCACACTTCTCTTGGAATAATAAACTGCAGAGAAATACTTTGATGGTTCTTAGATTCTGCAGAAACTTGTCTTCTAAAAATTCAATTTATATGTGAAGTTTGACTCAACAGAGATTTTTTATAACAGTGTACAATTCAAGTCACAACTTAGTGCCAGAATTAAATTTAAAGAACCAGTTCAAAAAATTAATGTTGGCCAATGGATCAAATTAATTCCTAAATATATGCATGACAGCTTTACACAATAGGTCTGGGGATCACCTCAGCAATTTAGAGTAAGGAAATGAAGAAGCACTTGTGATAATGCTAAGTTTTATTTTCCTACAAGCTCAGGATGCAAATAACCACTACTGGTGTCACTATGGAACTGTCATGTAACTTGCTTTTTAGAAATCAGTAAAATATACTGACATATCGACCAGGCAAGTCCCCTCATTCTGCTCAGCAGTAATGAGGGCAGAGTGCAAAAACACTCAGCAGAGGAAAAAAGGTCAGCACCTGCCAAATACAGACCATATGTTCCAAAGTATAATGCGAACGATATTTAAGAAAAATGAGAACAGTCTCCTCTTTAAAAAATAAAACCACACTGTTTTTGCAGCCTCCCAATGAGCTATGGACACATTTTGCATTCAAGTAGCAAGTGAAAGAGCTCTGGAGCTGTGGGATCAATATCTGCTGATACAGGAAAATGTAGAGCCCTAAAAAGCAATGTCAGAAAAGTACATAACTAAAGAACTACCACAGGCACATGACTGGGTGAGATTTCTAGCTAGTGATAAATCACATCTGCTCTTAACATGATGACATCAGCTCATCCCCTGTGAAAATACTTCCAAATTTTTCCTCAGTAGCACCCAGTGTATAACCAGATGTAGCTGGTTCTCCAGTTACTATGACTACTTCATATTGTTCCTTTTCACTTGCCCACAGGTAATAACCAAGATGTAGGGTTTCTCTCTTTTGTTGAGTTTCCCCTTTATATGAAAATCACTGAGGAATTTAAACTCCTTCCCAAGTCAATGGTCAGTCCTCAGTACCATCACTGCTGTTAATAAAAATGCAAGTAATGTTACAGCTTTAGGGAGGGCCTGCCAAAGCCATGTACAAACTAAAAATGATGTTGACTTAGCATTCAAATATCATGAAAAACCTGTGCATGAAAATCTTCTCCCATGATGGTGATGCTGCCCCCGAGAATGCAGAATTTTTGGTTGCTGAATGTCCAAAAATGCCCATCCCACTGCTACATGGGAAGCTCAGATTTCTGCTGTGGGTGCATGGCTCTTCAGCTTCGCAGAGCCAAGTCTCTCTCTGAGCTGGATTTCACCATGGAAAGATTGTCTATCACTCAAGCAGGAGAAAAAGGAAATTAAAACTGCTTGTGATCTGTCAGGTCCAGTGGGCTGCTCAGTTGCTGCCTACCAGGGGAAGCCCTACACTCAGAGACTTGAAGTTACGTGGGGGGAACGTTTGGCAGAGAAGCTGCCAGCAGCTCCAGAAGCGCAAAATTATTTCTCAAAGACCACTCCGGCTGCTTGAGCTCTGATAGAACATTTGGAGCCTGGCAAGAATATAGTGTTATTAAAGCATCACTACTACAGTTTTTCTGTAGGAGAGTGACCATGGAGGTTTGCTCTCTTCAGCCAGCACACAAAAGTTTGCTGGTGCCACTATCTCAGTCACAGGGCAGAGAAAACAGCAGGCACCACTGGATCTGTGGTGATGCCAGGTTCAGCTGCTCCAGAGTGCACAACATAGCACTCGAGGGCAATGTCTTCAGAGGCACAGTGCTCACTGAAAGGGGAATGAGACTCCAAAGATATCAAAATAAAATAAAGTGCTAGGCATCTGGGAATTCAGTGGCTCTCATAAAAAAAAACCTCTCAGACAAACAAAATTCTTGTCATAATTTCAGTGAGGCTGCAGGGTAACAAACAAACACACACCCAACAAGCAGAAAAGGCAAAAATAATGCTTCACTGGCAAACAGCTAATTTGTGACTACAGCAAAGTTGCTAATTTTCGATGCACTGCTCTTTGCTGATGTTGTACAACAATTATTCACACAGGTCTGGCGTTTGCCCTAGCTTGTGACACATCTAATTATACCTAAGGTGGAGGGTTGCATTAATTTGGTAGACATATACAAAGTAATTTTTGTTCCAGCTCTGCAGACCTGTGAGAACGTGTGTGAGTGAAGTGGACGGGATGGCAGTGGGAGTGCATGCATGCACCTCCCAGCTGCCTGAAGATAGGGCTCTGGAAGCTGGTCCAGGGTTTCTGTCCTGCCCATTTCTGTGATAAGTGCACACAAGCTCCTCACCTGGTAATGTAGCAGAAGTACTGCTTGCTGCCCCTCGTGCTCCAGCGCTGTCA
>VYZR01064673.1:19777-33269 GCA_013400675.1 Oxylabes madagascariensis
CTTTGAAACAGAACTGCAACCTGCTTTGAGGGCAAAAGATACTTAGACAGCGGTAGCCAGTATTTGTCATCATACAGTACTTTATCTAGACCAAAATATCATTACTTAATTAAACATTAAAACTGTAATAACTACAGTATGCATGCATCTTAAACTGCCTAGAGTTAGGCTTTTCATAAAGAGATAAAAGAGCTGCCTATGCTATATGTTGAGCTCCATATACTGACAGGGACATTCATGTAAAAAATTAAGCTGCATCTGCTAATCTCCAAAACAAACTAACTTTTGATAGTTTGTTTTTTGGGTTTTTTTTAAACATCTTTTAAGTATTTTTGAACCAATTTCACTTACTGTCCTATCTAATGTGGGCCCTGCTGAAAGGTTTTTCCAGTTTCTTACTTGCAGAAATGGGGCATTTGACTCTCTGGCATTGTAACAGCTGAAATTGCAGTTCACTCAAGGCAAACAAAACACAAACTAATACTTACCGTGGAACTTTTGACACAAAAGCAACAGACTAAAATATTAGCACTGCTTCCCCTGACTCATCATTTTAATTTGAAAATGCACACCAGATCTCTGATCTAAAGGCAACGTCTGTTTTTCCTGACATTTTTACATTATTAACTCATTCTTCTGAGTGCACTCTTTGTTTCTCTTCAAGTATTAAGAAAGTTCCTTTTGGTTTGCATCTTTTTTCCTCTCTGCTTCATTCCAGAAGACTGTAAGCTACCCTTTGTTTCTGCAGCAGGGGGTTTTCTGTGCTCTTTGGGAAAACTGTGCTCAGATCAATTGCAGGAATGATTCTCACTACAAAATTTCACAGCTGGTATACTTTCATCGTGAGATGAGACAAGCAGCCTAGAATACTAAATCAAAACTGATAGCTGGATAACAAGTGTAGTGAGAACAAGAAAAAAGTGGCTATTAAAAAAGAAGCATTTTATGAGGAGCTGATTTGTGGAACTCCTTGCTACAATCCTGCTTAGAGTCAGAACTATCAATCAGTCAGCAGAGAACTAGAATCTTAGGTTGATAACAAATGCAATGTGGTTTAAAACCAGTGTATTTTGAAAGGGAAATCAAATCCAAAGTTGCTTATCAAGCTGTGATTGTGAACTTCCAGACAAAGCTTTATTATTTTGAAGGCACTAATAAGAAGGGTTTCAAATAATTTTTCAACCAAAAATAAAATGAAAATACATCATATAATTTGTAAGGTTTTATGTATTATGAAATTTCACTAATCATCCTTTAACTAATCATCCTTCCTCTGCAGCCACACAGCAAGCAGTCCCAGTACTGCAGAGTTCACATTAAAAGAACAAGATGAGAAGACCAGAAAATAGGCAAAGAAACACCTTCACAGAAGGATGATTTGAAAGTTGTCAGGGCTTGACTAGTAATGACATCTACAGAATGTCTGCTTATTGATCTACTCTACTAAATAAATTCATTTAGTTTGTTTAGGTTAGACTTTGTTTTGCAAGTAGTGTTACGTACACGTAGACATATTGGGTGAGAGGGGGGCGGGGAGCAGGGTTGGAAGAGAAATGGTGAAAATCCTGGACAGATTTGAAATGTAAAAACTCAAAATACAACTTTAAATGTCTCTTCTTCCACATATTCCCTGTTTTCTGAAAAGTGCCATCATCCTTAAATGGGACTCTCATGTCAATGTGGAGATATGTGCTTTCAGTATAGTTGAACTGTGGTTTGACAATTAATAACATGTCCAGTAAAAGATATATTGCAGATATTGCTTGAAACAGACATGTCCAGGGCTCTTGTCACTTCATTGTCGTCACACACCAGATACAAAATTGACATCTGCTGTGGACATATGTAGGTAGGTTTATGCATACTTGAAGTACACTGAAACAGCTATAAAACCACACCATGACCACATTTCTTGATTCCAGTGACCACCTGGGAACTAGAATCAAGAAACATCTTTGTCTTTTGACAACTCTCAACTGGAAATATTTTATCAGTCTTTAAAAAGTATATTTTTCCACTATAGGAGCAGTCAAAAATGTGGATAAAATTAATTTGTCTGAAAAGATCTCATGCAGCCATTCTCTCCATACTTCTGTTGGGTGCTCAAGCTGCAAATGTTGTAATGCCCATAAAGTTAGAATAAATAAATTGGTCATCTAAAAAAATCAAGGAAAAATGTAGAAAAAGGGAGATGATTTTTCTTTTCTGTGAGCAAAGAGTAAACAATCATGTTGGGAGACATCATGAAGAAGAGATGCATGTTTTTCATTAGTTGTATCTGTCTCTTCACAATTTTAAAAGGAAAGCAAAGTTCCTCCACCATCCTTACAAAAGAGTCTCAGACTGTTGTGATGTGAAGAGTGGTCTGTGGCAGAAGCAAGCCTCAGCTGAGGGATTTTTTCACTTCACTAATTGATTCAAACCTCCTAGGGGAAATCTGCAAGGTTCTAGTTCTCCACCAGAATAATTCAAGTAAAAGTAATCTTATATCATTAAATTAACAACCTGACATGCTGACTTCTTCTCCATTTCTGCAGATGGCCCTGCTACATTGTTACTATAATTTTAATGCATGATGAAAAAATACCTAGAGCACAGAGCTACAACAGGCTCACTCACAGTATATGCCCTTTGTAAATCAGATCCAGCCTCTTAGGGAGCCTTTTTGTTTTCATTCCTGACACACCTAGCAGTAACTAACCTAAGTACACGAGAACCCTCTTTATCATGAAGTTGAGGATACCTGCTGCCTTGCTCCACACGTTATTCTCCAGTACAGGAGACATAAATCAGACAAAGTTGGAGAAAGATGAAAAGCCTGCTTAAGTACCAAATTAAGATGTAACTGTAAGTTCCTAAAGTTAAAGCATTCAGCCTCTTCCCAAATATCTTTATTTAAAAGGGTGGGTGACTGCTTAGTTTTGAAACAATTATGTCTTGTATTCTCTTCCAGGTTTCAAAATTGGAATACATGCAGAAGCTTAAAATGTAGACATGTTGACAGGAAATCTCAAAGCAGTCTAAAAGGATTAAGAATCATTTTTCACTAAAATCAGTGGAAGACAATGTCAGTCATTAAGACTGCTTTGTAAGTCAGCATTAAATTTTATCCTAGGAACTTCTGACTACTAGGTTTAATTAATTCTATCTCTTCTGAATTCTACTTACCAAGCAAGGCCTTTGTACATTAGAGGTGCAAAATATAAAGATTATTTAATAATCAGATGCACACCAGAGATACCAGTTTAATGGTAATGTCATCTTGAGTGAGGCTTGTGTGTTGTATGCAACACAATGTAGAACAGTTCTCCAGTTTGTACCTTACAATGTTAAAGCATAAAATAATGCCATTAGAGTGACACAAATAGGAAGTCAGTGGAATTTGCATCTTCCTCAGGAATTCTGATTAAGATTTTTTCAGCATCTGCTGTCTGTAGTACTACTTTTGGAAAAGCACTAGAGGAAATAATTTTCTTGCCATGACCCTGAGCAAGGAACCAGTGGGGATACCTTTCCCATGAAAGGGACATGGCAGTGTGCTTGTGTGCCTGTGATTGTAGCGCTGGAAGTGTGACCACAGAAAAGGAACAGCCTTAATGATCCTTGGAAGAAATCACTTTCACATATGAAACACAGGATCTTCACTTAATACATATCTGTGTTCAAGGCAAAGTCTTGGCACTTTGTTGGCTGCCTCAGGCTGTGAAAACTTAATGAATTCCCTAGATAACAAAAGAAGTCAGATGTACTAATTTGAATGTAGTGTAGACTGATCCAAAATTCACATTGAACTTTCAGCATGGGTCCAGAAAGTAGCCAGTTATTTTTGTCTCTTCTTTGTGACTCTGCCACTCTCTAAAGTGGAGGCCGAAAGGCCAGGAGATGATTTCTGTGTGGAAGGTTTCCAGTTTTTGTCAGGTCAGAGGACAAGAAATAGCATATTGTCTAAAAATATATAATTTCATTTGGTTTTTTGGTTGATTTTGTTTTTGGGGTTTTTTTAGGGCTGGCACCACTGACTAGCAGGCTCAAAGGCTACATGACAGGCCTCAGGAAGATTTCAGAAAGATGGACTGTGATAAATAGACCTGACTCTGATCTGACTCACTCTTTCAAAGTACGGTTAAGGCCCATTTGAATTGATGCATTTAACTCCTCTTTGTCATAGAGAAAAAATCAAAATTCTAGTATTTATGTTCCTATAATGTGCTGAAGTTGAGGTGGACTGGTTTAAATGTCCATTGTTAAATTACAGCCTTGATGGAGACAAGCTGTGGAGACCTCTCTGGGCAGCCCCTCCACTGAGGAGGAAGCTAGTGATGTCATAATTTTCCTAGCTATTTAAGCTTAGCTGAAAGCTTGTCATTAACAAAAGCTGCCCTTTTACACTGGAATGGACTCGTCAAAACTTTTTTGGCATTGGAAATCCAATGCCAATCCCATAACCCTTCTTTTAGGAGCTTAAGGATAGGAGACAAAACTGAGAATGGTCTAAAGGATCTGGTAACAAAAGGATGTTTAAAAATTAGGTATTCAGTTATCTTCTGGTCATATGTGAGGGAAAAAGAAAACAAAGATCACGGTGTGATCACACCAGTAGTAAAAAAACAAATATTCAGATTCTGGCCCCAGTAGCACTCTGGAACACTCATTTATTTTCACCTTTCTACAGCTTTTGTCTTTTGGGCTGCAGACAACTTATTTATTTTCTTTGCAATCTCACTTCTGAAGCAAAATCCAGTGTAACGACCCAAACCTCAGCAGTAAATATTTTAGCGGTTTTTAAGGGAATATAATTTCAGCTATGTACTATATGTGAAGAATGATCAGAAGGCACAAAAATAGATATAAATACCATTAAAAGCAGTTTTCCTGCTGCAGTCTGATTTGTTTGAAAAGAGAGAGAAATTCCAGAACCTACAGGAACCAAGCTTTAGTTTTAAAATCCAAAGTGAAAAAATGTACACTTTTCCCTCTTTTTCTTGGCAGAATGAATAGCCAAGCCAGTTTTAAGGGACTGGAGAGGCAAGAGCCTCTTCTGTATCGGCATTACAGTTGTCAGGAACAATGAAACTCAAGTCCTCGGGTACACACAATTCTCAGCTCATTAACAGCTACAGAGAGATGCACAAGTAAGGGGTGGTGACCTATTTCGGGGCATAACTTTGCTGTTAGAATGGAAATTCAACATATATTCCCTTTTTAGTGAAGAGAGTTGTCCTATTCACAGATAAGTCTCTGTCCCACATTGTAGTGCTGGCAGTATTACTTGTTCTCATCATTTCTCTCTGCCTCAGGTGGATGTTGAATGTCAAGGGAGGCACTGAGAATAGAAAGTGGAAGGTAAGGACAAGTCAGGATATTCTGTTTGTGTAATTTCAGAAACTAAAGGAATTTGGGAAAAGTTTTCTTACATTTCTCCTCTGCAAGTCATCCAATCCCACTCTGCTCCCTAGGAGCTGGGCTAGTGACAGAATCACAGAACCAGCTAGGTTGGAAAAGATGTTTGAGGTCGTCAAGTCCAACCTATTACCTAACACCACCCTGTCAACTAGACCATGGCAGTGAGTACCATGTCCAGACTTTTCTTTAACACCTTCAGGAAAGTGGCTCCTTCACCTCCCTGGGCAGTCCATTCCAATGCCCAGTCACTCTTTCAGTGAAGAACTTGTTCCTAATGTCCAGCCTAAACTTCCTCTGGCACAGCTGAAGAGACTCTGTCCTCTCATCCTGTTGCTGGTTGCCTGGGAGAAGACATCGACCCCATCTGGCTACATCCTCCTTTCAGGGAGCTGTAGAGAGTGATAAGGTCCCCTCTAAATCTCCTTTTCTTCAGGCTAAACACCCCCAGCTCCCTCAGCTGCTCCTCACAGGACTTATGTTCCAGACATTTTACAGCCCTGTTGCCCTCCTTTGGATGTGCTCAAGCGTCTCAACGTCCTTCCCAAACTGAGGGCCCCGAACTGGACACAGCACTCGAGGTGTGGCCTCACCAATGCCCAGTACAGGGGAAGAATGACCTCCCTGCTCCTGCTGGCCACACCATTCCTGATCCAGGCCAGGATGCCCTTGGCCTTCTTGGCCACCAGGGCACACTGCTGGCTCTGGCTCAGTCCGCTGTCAGTCAGTACCCCCAGGTCTCTTTCTGCCTGGGCACTGTCCAGCCCCTTTGTCCTAGCCTGTAGCACTGCAGGGGGTTGTTCTGGCCAAAGTGTGGGACCTGGCACTTGGTCTTGTTAAACTTCATGTTGCTGGACTCAGCCCATCTATCCAGCCTATCCAGGTTCCTCTGCAGAGCCCTCCTACCCTTCAGCAGATCAACATTCCTGCCCAACTTGGTGTCATCTGCAAATTTGCTGATGGTGGACTCGATCTCAATGAAGATCATCAGTGAAGATGTTAACCAGGACTGGGCCCAACACTGATCTCTGGGGAGCACCACTGGTGAGCAGCCCCCAGCTGGATGCAGCACCGTTCACCACCACTCTCTGAGCCCAGCCATGCAGCCAGTTCTTAACCCAGCAAAGAGTGCTCCTGTCCAAGCCGTGGGCTGCCAGCTTTTCCAGGAGTATGCTGGGGGAGACAGTTCAAAGGCCTTGCTGAAGTCCAGGCAGACAACATCCACAGCCTTCCCTGCATCCAGGTGGGTCAGCTGGTCACAAAAGGAGATCAGGTTGGTCAGGCAGGACCTGGACCTCCTAAACCCACACTGGCTGGGTCTGATCTCCCAGCTGTCCTGTGGGTGCCATGTGATCACACTCAAGATGATCTGTTCTGTAACCTTGCCAGGCACTGAGGTCAGGCTGACCAGTCTGTACTTTCCCAGATCCTGCAGCTGGGTAAGCATGCTTCAGTGCTAGCAGCCAGCACTGAAATCCCAAGAGGAGACAGACTGCTTCCTCCATCTGGGAATCTTCAAATAACCCAGCTACCTGGCAAGGAAAAAAGGGAGAATAGAGAAGTGCATACATAATTTCTTTTTCTTCTTCCCTACTTCAAGGAAAGTCACAGTAAACTGCATCTTCAGGGCTCCTCATCTGAAGGCTTTGGAAGAGGATGCACTTCTTAAGTTACTACCAAGGACATTAGTAGCAGCCATGTTACTGCAAGTCGTTGAATAAACCTCACACTAGCATGAGGCTGTTTTAGCATGGTAGTGGGGCTGGCAGAACAACAGGTCTCAGGACAACAATTGTGTCTAATCCTTCATTCAAGCTAAATCAACTACAAGCAACTGCTTGTGGGTAACAAACACCATTTGGCCAGATTTCTGGCCTGTGGAGTCTCTTGAGGGTCCCTACCACTCCCAGCACCTAGTGATCTGTTGAGAGGAGGTGTCGTGAAGCTATCATGACTACATGGAGACCCTCTAGTCAGAGGACTTCTCAGTGCAACCTTCCCATGGCTGCAGAATGAAACCTAGCAACCACGGAAAAACGTCATAGACTGCATTTAATAATAATTTATGGCTTAACTATTCATAAGCCTGCTGTCTTGGGAAGGTTTAAAACAAAGCCCTATGCTCTGGCTTTTTATTTATTAAATAATGATATCTCCTGCTGTGTGTGTTTCAACTCCATGTCTTGATAGCAAGTGACAAACAGAAGAAAAAAAAAAAAAAAGAAAAAGGGAAGAATAACTTTAGTTACTCCAAATTTGTTAAAAAATTATTTTCTGTAAAGAAAAAATGACCTTGTGCACTCAAAAAGTTGGACTCAGAGGTATAGGTTGAACTCTGCCACTGCTCTCTTGTTCAACATCAGACATATAACATATAGTTTCACCATCTGCATTTTCTAGGTGCAAAGTGCCGTGAGGGATAGAGGGGAGATTTCCAAGCCTTTGCTTGTCCTCTTGCACAGACTGATTTTCCCACCAGCCTACACTGCCTGGGGGCTGTGCCCATGAAAACCCATGAAAGGGGGAATGGAAAATGAAGGAAGTGTACTGGTGGTAGAAACTGCTACTCCATAGAAGGATGAGGACACATATTTGGGCGTTCAGCTTCTCACTTTCACCATTGTTAGTCATGAGTGACAACGTATTGGGCACCTCCCTCCACCAGCCACACTGAGTGGGTGTGAAGGGCTTGGACAACAGTTCCCATCATACAGCCACCACTTACTGGGTTAACGTGTCCAGGCAGGATGAAGACAACTGTCCTGGAGTGATGTCTCATTGGGATGAGGGTCTCTGCAGCTCATAACTGTGAGTTCCAAGAGGCCCAAGCAGAATCCTTGGTGTTGTAGGCACTCCATACCCCCAGCAAGCTGTCTGGGTACAGGTGAGAGAAGGACAGGAAGAGGCTTTTGTGTGGTGAGGCAGAGCTGCAATTAAAACTGCAGAGGGAGTAGTCTCTCCTGGAAGTTTTGGACGTTGACACTGCCAGAAATTTTGAAGGATATGTAGTGTGAGGCACAGTGTTTGAGGAAGTCCAAAAAACAAGCATGGGTGATGAGCTCAGGTATCTAAAAGTTTAGACTACCTGTTCATCCCTGAACTATTTTAATATAGCCAGACACTGGTAAGGAAGGTAAAGAAAGATTAATCAAACCTCAGAATTTTGATTTAGAAGAAAACAATATGGCTCAAACATGCTGTAGGCATGGATGCTTGACAATATTCAGGATGCCAGAGCAGCGTTAGTGCAGCACAATGCAACATGTTGGCATGTGGTAATTTTAAGAGCCAGGAGTATCTCCTCTTAAACAATATGAAATGCAAATGTGAAGCCTGTTTTCCCTCCTTGCTCTGTGTTCTCCTGACAGCCACTGCCAGGATCCAACCAGTAGCTTGTCACCTTAAAAATACATTGATGCATTTGCAATGGCTGAGGTGCTAATCATGACCAGCATGTGTATGCACATGCCTTCCTTATGCAGTCTTCAAGACAAACTCTGGTTTTTTAGACTAAATCAGTCTACCAACAGCCAGGAGAATGGGAAGCCAAAGACTTCCTAAGAACATGATGCCTCCCATCATGCAGACAGGTTCTTATAGTATGCAGTACAATGGCAAAAAAACAACCTGGTTGGCTTGACCAAAATCAAACAGAGGTGATTATAACTAGAACCTTTCCTAATCCAGTTCAGCTGCATGGCAAGGACAAGAATCTGATTTTCACCACATAACTAAGCTGTCTCGTTTAAAGTGCAGGCTCACACACACACATAGCTCAGAATGCTTTCAGGATCTTCTCCAGCACTGAAGAGGGTTTACAGATTGTTTCCTACACTCCTTTCCAAAGAAACGAAAATAAAAATCTGTTTTGCATGGAAATGGCATGCAATTTACACATTATTAGGATTTAGCAGTTCTTGCTTTTTAAAAAACTGCTGTGAAAAGAACAGCTTTTGAACTGACATTTGAAGAAATAAAAGGGACGTTTTTTCTTTCTTTCCATTTTTAGCTACTGAACAAAGTATATTAAACCTGCTCTTACCTACTCTTCTAGAATCTCCTTGCTCTTCCCTAAACACTCCAATCTCTCTTGTTTTACTAGTGTCTCCAAAATTTAGAAATATCACCCTGGTCTCCTGCCCTAAAAGTAAGAAAAAAAATTCCTTTAGAATTTAACAAAATTTCTTAATTTTTAAAGTCACATCCCTTCCCAACCTAGAAAAACATTCTGGAAACCAAATCTTAACCAACATGGATGAAAAATATATTTAAAAATGGA
Source organism: Oxylabes madagascariensis (assembly GCA_013400675.1). Classification (NCBI taxonomy): domain Eukaryota; kingdom Metazoa; phylum Chordata; class Aves; order Passeriformes; family Timaliidae; genus Oxylabes; species Oxylabes madagascariensis. The sequence continues at coordinate 29,457 of VYZR01064673.1, forward strand.
CTGGGTAGATGCTTTGTTTAGTTTCATTCAAAATGCTTTCACTAACTAAATGTCTTATAGCGGCTGTCTGCTGCAGACTCCATCATGGATAAGTCACCTCATAGAGGTCATTTCACCTGGGTATGCTCTGTAAAATGCCTCAGTAAAGGATTTCAACCTCATTGCATCACAGGCTTCAAGCTATATGAGAGAAAGCTGTATGTAGAGAAATGTAAAACTACATGTAGAGAAACTATTGGCTATTACTATTGCATGACTTCCAGCTTTTCCTCACTGCAAGTCAAGAGCAAGAAACTGCTCTGCTGCAGTTGCAAATGCAACCTCTATCATTCCTGTGCAGTCACAAAGAGTCAACAGAGCTAATCCATGTTTCCTTGGCAAACTAAACTGGAGGGATGCACAGCCCTGAAGCGTGTTTCATCGGGAATGCTGCAGCACTCACTAGGGATGCACCCTGCTCATCTCCTGCTGGCAACAAGCATTGCAATTAAATTGGAGAGAGGATAAACATGGCGGGNTGTCTGGAACGCACTTAAATATACCTGAAATGTCTTTCTAAGTGGATGTCATATGGAAGGAAAGAGGGGATGGTCTAAAGTGATGCATATTGCACACAACTTTGGCAACATGTAATGCAACTACAAGTTGTGGCATGAATAGACTGCCCATTCCAGCTCCACCAAGCACTGGGACATAACCCTTGTCTTTGCTGGTAATAGCCTGCAGCAGAATTCTTCCTCTGAGCAAGGCTTAACAGGAAAACATGAGAAGGGTATTGAAGGGATTGAATTGCATAGCTATCAAGCCTTAGTAGCAGTTGCCCATATATGTTCTCAGAACACATGTGGGAGTAGAGATGTCTGAATCCTGTGTGATGGGATATTTCAAAACCAGCTGTAGTGATACAAGTAGCAATGCATGGACCTTTACATGGTAATAGAAAATAAAAAGGAGAGATTTTGAAGAACAATAACAAGACAAAGAGACCAAGCAGGTTAGAGGGTAGCTGCTACTCAATAAATTGCTTAAAACTCAAAGACTGAAAGAATATCCTAGTATGTAGCCGCAATTGTTGCATTTCCCTTAGCTGTGATCCCCCCATCATTGCCCACTCACTCATACTGCCTCACTTGGGATATGGCAATAAAACTTTGCCTTTTGGCCCCAGTGACTACTGGAGTTATATAATGTTCTGTTGGTTTTTAGATGACAGAAGACCTCTTTCACAGAGATAAAGCTAAGCAAGAAGTCACTTTGACATGCTGTCACAAGACAAAGAGACTGTGCACCAGTAAGGAAAATTAGACCAGGAGGTGAAAACACCTGACAAAGCAGCTGCCTTGAAAAACAGCCTGCAGCAAGTAGCATGTCCTGGAACTGGAACTGGGATGGAGGTAGAGGATGTCTGAGCAAGGAGATTGGGATGTGGAAAACTAAAATGACAGGCTAGGTGGCCTTTGAAAGGGCAGGCACATGGGAGACAGGGTGACATCTAGATAAGTTTCCTTCAAGATAATGGAGTTTCCCTGTCTTAGCAGCAAGAAGTTATCACATCACCATTACATACTGCAAAATGCACTTCTGCATGGCAGGCGACATGCAGAAGTGCATTTTGCAGCACATAATGCTCATAGCAGGACAGCACCACGATGTCACGGTCAGCCCCCACCCACCATCTGGTGTGGTGGCTGCCCTAGCTCAGAGACATCTCTCCACTGGGGCTCACCCATGCAGTGGCACCCCATGGGACAGGACTGGGAGGGAGTGGGGGGATTTCGTTGCCGTCTTTGAGAAAAGGAAACAGACAGACTATCATATAAGTTAAAATAAAAGTGTGAAAAGTTTGCATGCAAAACCAAAGCCGAGCTTGAAATCACGGGTACCCTTGTGATACTGGCTCAGGTATCCCCTCACTTCCTCACCTGCCTCCTTCTCGTCTATTTATAACACTAGATTCTTCATTGAGACTGTTTGTACACACAGCTTTATCACTTTGAATGTCTGATGTCAATACAAGCAATATATGCAGGATGTGTGGACACCTTACTTCTCCCTCCTCATCCAGATGCTCTTCATCACTTCTGTTAACGGCTGCCCTTCAGGAGCAGCCTTTTGCAATGTGCCATGTTACCACTGCATTCACAAGTGTCTGTGCAGTTCCCCCAGAGTCCCTGCTCTCCCTCCTCCTGGCAGCCCCGTCCTTTCCCTTATCCAAACCTGCTTCAGCTGGGGCTGCAGCCACCGCCTGCCTGTCTGCCGCAGCTCCCCTCCCTGCGCCATGTGCCGCCGTCCTTCCCTGCGCACTGTGCTGCTCGCTAAGGACATGCTGTGGCACAGCTGTCTGCCTCCTCTGCTGCAGTCAGGCAGGTTTGTATTACTGTGCACGCCGCTGATGTCGAGCTCCTGTCGTGACCCAGCACCCCATAGGAGGAGCAAATGAGCTGAGACGTCAACGCAAAAAATTACAGCCATGCGAGCTATCCCTCTGCTCAGCTGCTTGGAGAGTGCCTACATGGTTTGTGTGACAGCACCAGGACACAGAAGCAGCACTGAAATGCAGTTAGCAATGCAGCTGGGAGACAGGCAGCCAGGCAGGCACTGGTCCAGTGACTAAAATGATCGTACCGTGAGCCAGCCTGCAGTGCCTCCAAAAGTGCTTGACTGCTACACAGGAGCTCGGCTTTCTTTGCAATTACTCCAGTTTCCCCCCGGTGACTGCAGTGTGCGCTCCGTTTTGGTTTTGTTTGCCTTTTTGTTTCCCCCTCCCACCCATCGGTCTCCCCCTCTCTCCTCCCGTGTCCTTCTCTCCAGGATGGCGGAAGCAGAGTTGCACAAGGAAAGGCTCCAAGCCATAGCAGTAAGTCAGCTTCCTTTTACTTGCTCTTTTGTCTTTAGCCGTGGGTTGTTGGAGGGAAGAGGGGATTCCTGCACAGTGGCTGGGAAGCGCCCGGAGAGCCTGGCTTGTGCAAAGTTGTGTGTGGAATTCCCTGTTCGGGAAATGAGTGGTAAAAGTCTGCTTTGCGGGATTTGGCAGAGAAAGAGGGCTCTGAGGAAGAGCATTGAGCTGACACGTGCAGAAAGAAAAATGTGAATGCCCAGTGGCATGCTTAAAAGAGTGATGATAGAGAAGAAAAGGAATAAATGTGGAGAAGAGATTGCAGGAGAAAATCAGTGCTGTGCTGAATATGTATTTTTTCACAGTTGGAGGTTTTGCTTAGCTGATGAGCTAGTCAAGCAAAATGATCTACTGCAGGATGGGTTTTAGTGCAGAAAATAATTGTGATATTGCTAATTTTAAGACAATCGAACACAGACACTGCATTATCAAAATTGTGTAATTGTTTCATCTACTAGTTAAACTGTCATCTCAGCTCCATAGCGGAGCACGTGATTTCAGAAAAATTTCCTGCTGAGCTGCATTACTCCAGGGGTAAAATCTAGGCAGGATTGAGCCCCATTTTAGTTATAACTTTTGTTTTCTCATTTAGGAGAGTATTTGGATTGAGCCATGAGCTCAGCTNATTAACTGTAAAAGAGCAAATAGTATCATTTGATATGGGGAGGGGGAAATTAATAATTTTATTTTCAGACAGTGGAAAGCAGATGCATATTTTTAAGCTGGTTCTCAGTTTTCCATCAACATAGGCATTGCCATATCTCAAGTGGAAACACCAGGAGTGTTTCCCCAGAGGCAAACCTCACCACTGCCAGTTATTTGGGACTCATTTATGGCAGAACTGTACTGCAGAGCTGCTCTGTGCTGTGCTGTAGTGCATAGCTCTGAAACACTTCTGTCTCCACATTAAAAACAAA
>VYZR01064673.1:44213-55046 GCA_013400675.1 Oxylabes madagascariensis
AGTCACCAGCAAGATGGTTCATCTGCCAAGAGTATTTGGTAAAGTATTGGACAATGCACCTCTAGTAAATTATTAATTATTACCTTGCCTTCTCTCAAATGGTATACGAGTATGTGCTGAGCCTGTGTGTGCTGAGGCACTGGTTGGACTGAGGATGCCTTTCAGAAGCAGGACTTGGAACCAAAGGGATGCCACACTTGCCTCTGGCCCTAATTTCCTAGAGTAGAAAAGCATTTTCTGTTGCAAATTCTGATCAGGGAAAGCCACGTGGTTACAAAGGTTAACATCACTCAACAAACCTGTGTAGTTCTTGACACAGATACTTTTTGTTACTTAGCTGACTTCCAGCGAGGTTAGATGCTGGAGACATGTAAAGCTTTCTTCCTCTTCGCCAGTAAAAACAAGTACTCTCTGTGCACAAAAAGAGGCCACCAACCAATGCAGTTTGGAGAGCTCTTTTTGGAAGGAGACAGACCTGCCCTCATCTATGAGTTGCTTCCCCTTCCAGACAGCACACAGCTCAGGTTGTTGATTTAGGCAGTGCTCAGACTGTTTTAGTTTGAGCTGCCAGGATAATTTATCAGGATCCACAAACAACAGCAGGGTGGGGCTCAGCCCCTCAGCAGTTCCTAATAATAGCAGTCACTGGCAATCAGCTGGAGATTTGGGACAGCAGAGATGTGTTCAGATATTTCCAAAAAATTACAAACTTTGAAACGAAGCCGTCATTTTACCCACAGAGGATTAAATAAAAGGTGCTTTTCAGTTTTTTGGGGCTCTGTCATTGTCAGATCCTCTGCTTCAGCCATGTTCCTTTGCCATGCAGAGTTGGAAGCAGCACTGCAGTAGAGGGAAGTAACCTGGGCAAGTAATGGCTGAGGAGACCCTTTTAAGGGGCTGAATATTGCAGACAGAAATTAGAAGCCATGTTGCCGTGTAATTTATTGCTAGAGGAGGGAGCGCTGAGCAGCCCGTGGCGCTGGCTGCAGTCACCCAGCTACAGTCTCGTTACGGCACAGCAGCAGCAGGACCAAGCGCAGGGCTGAGATGGCTCCGAGCGGGTGCGAGCGCCTGGCCATTAATTAACCAGATGAGTGCCACGGCGGAATGACTGGCCTTTCTCAGAGGGAAAGAGTATACAAGCACCTACACAACCCCTCTTTGTTAACCTCTCGTGGAACAGCTCCGCTCTACACCACGTGCCAGGTCGTTGGACAAGCTCCTGCTGACAACGACGGGTTTTTAAAGGATCCCTAGTCATCCAACTGTTTCCCATTTGGAGCATAAAGCAAGCATTTGGCATCCAAGGTGCCACTAAATTTACGATAACTGCAGCACAGCGAACTGGATTGTCTCATATACTGGTGTTGGTACAAAATTGCTATCTTGAATGTGTTGGCCAGTTCTGGCAGCTCTGTGCAGATAGTATTTGAGAGTTAATCCCTTATCTCTTTCGAATGCTTAACTAAATTGACATAGAAAGTAAGGGTCAGTTGTTCGTCATGTATTTGTTCTTAATAAATATAAGCATATGCAAGCACTTGCTGCATGTCAGAGAAATAGGCTCCAGCAGAAGTCTGATTCAGCATTGAAAGCTGCATCTTTAAGACTGGTCCTTATGGTAGAGGTACCTGCTATATTAGGAATGTACATAAACTCATCCTAGCATCACCAAGACCTTAGCAAATTGTTCTGGTTAATGAAATAACTTCTAACCAAATAGGAACCCTCTAGTTAAAAAAAAAAATAAATCAAAACCAGCCTAAATGTAACACTTTCAAGAACTGTGTCCCTGAATGAGTAAAACACTGAGAAGTACCAGTTCTTTGTGCTAAATTTACAGTTGTTATGGCTGACGTTTCAAAATGTACAAGATTTAGACTAAAATACAATATAGACTATAGGATATAGACTATGTAGGATGTCTGAAACTCATCTCTGAAATAGAGACCTGTTCACACTTTTCGTGCTTTGGCTTTAGATTATCAGATTGCAAACTTCCTGCTTCCTTAAGGAAAAATAATAGAATTGGTTTATAAGTATTCTTTTCCTTATCATGTGTGACATTGCTTGTGATGATGATCCAAGATTTTGGTGAGACTAATGTGTCACAGACCTCCTCCTCTGTGAATTTGTCAGTAATTCACAGTGTTCCAGAGTGTTCCAGAGGAGTTGTTCCAGAATCAATAAACCTTACAATATAGGCAACTCTTTAATATTTTTCCCCCTGGGATTTTAATATAATATAATAATTCATAATTCTGAAAGCAAGGGGTGTTCAAAGATTATTCCAGTTCTGAGAAGGAGCAGATGGAAAATCCTGCTGAACTGGAAAAAGCTGGTAGGAGTTGAATTTTACAACTCTGCTGCAAATCTCAGAGCACTTCAGGGGTAAATTCCCCTCTGGATTTGGCTCCTATATCTGTGGACTACATTGCCTGCAAACTTACTGCCCATGAAAGTAGCTCTGAAACACAGATATAAGGAAAAAAACAGTGGTATTTTGGTAGTTGTAGTAGTTTCATGTTTGCCAAGTTCTGTTTGCTAAATTTAGTGTAGTGGTCTGAATTTTTTTTTGCTGTGAGATAGAATTATGAAGAAGAAGGCAAAACAGGCCTAACTTAAAGATGAAACAAATAGATTTATTAACACATATCAAAGGAAAGAAAAAAAAGCCATGAGAATTAAAAATGAAAGCTTGCAAAGCATTCCCCTCCACCCTACCAATGTTCACTTCCCTACAAAAAGAGGTGTAAAGAGAGAAAACTCAGAGCTCTACGTCAATACCGCTTATAAAATAGTCTTTCATTCAGCCTTTTTTTAGAGAGAGAAGCCTCTCCTGATTTGTTCTGGTAACTTTCCACAAGAAAAACAGTCTGCTTCTGGCTTTTAACTTTTACAACAGCAACCGCCCGGGAACTTCTGCAGTTGTGGACCTCCCATATCATGTAGCCTTCCTGTGACTACATATGAGCTGTGGACTTATGCATACTAGGGTATCATTTTAAAAATGGACAGTTCAAACGCAAAGGATTTCTTCATCTCATGGGACAGAGATCTCTTCTCACTTCTTCACTGGTGCAGGGGACTCCTCATCTCTCTCTGTCCAAACATCTTATGGTATCACAGGATCACAGATTCCAATTCAATATTCACTCAGTCAATCACAAATACCTTTTGCTCAAATCCCAAAAAACTGAACAATCAATTTCCCCAATTTATACTGTCCACGATTTAAAGGCATGTTCTAGCATATTCATATTGCAGTCTGTTACCACAACTCATAGGAGATTTTCGGCCTAGAATGCTAAGACATCTTCTCTATCTCCTCATCACTTAGAATACAACTTCTCTTTCATCGACCTTGGTATCTTCATATTGTCTCTTTAAATATCTCCCACACTGACCTTTTCTCTCCCTTAAAGAAGGATTGGGGCTTTGGAAGTTGCCTCTGCTGGCAGAAAAGAGTTAAAACTTGCCCAGGCTTGTGGTGGTCATGTGATCTCTGCCAGGCAGCAGCCGCAAGGATTTTTCAAAAAGCCCCGCGGGGATGGGGGAAGAGAGCTCAGGCCAGGGAAATTCAAAGCGGCCTGCCTGGTGAATGTCTCTACTTTCCACCCCTGGGTCTCGTACAAAGTAGCCCAGCTCAGAGCTACCATCAATCTGCAAGCTCCCCTTTCCTCGCTGCCGCTCATTGCGCTGCTGCCACTGGGTGCGGCAATGGCCTGGCCCCTGCTGCCGCGCCCCCCAGCACGTGGCTAGCCCTGCTGAGCTGAATCCTACCCTCTCCCCTACCGGCAGTCAGGGAGAAAAGGGGCTCAGCCAGCTGGGCTGCTCTCCGTGGCAGCAGCTTCCAGAGATCCAGCAGCAGGGCCTGGCCTGGCTGCCCAAGGGGCAGTGGGGCCTGAGCCAGGCACCGTTGCTGATGTCACCTGGTGGCTCACTGGAAGAAGAGAGAGGCCACAAACACAGTCTCAGCTTTCTATGGGTATTACCAAAAGTCGAATCAGTTTCTTAGTGGTCAGACCACATGCCAATAGCCAAGAACTGGTCTCTGATAGGTCCCTGCCCCCCTCTAAAACAATTCCAAGGTCCTGACAGGGCAGTATGCCATATTCCTCTCCAACCAAAAACCAAACTGTGTCAACTCATAACAGTAGTCCAAGTATCTACAGCTACAGTTTCTGCTGCCTTTTGGCCTGTGACATTTGGGGCAAGCCACCATCCTGGCTTAAATATATAAGAAAACAAAAATCATCTTTGGTCTCTGTTAGTTTGAAAACACATGCTCATTGGTAAAATAAATCAAATTTACGTTGAAGTGGATAACAGTACTGACATGACTGTGGGCAAGTCATAGATGACTGGTGGAAAGGTGGTAAGGTGGTTATATACTGTTACCATCTATGTGGATTGGAGAGTGGTTTGACCAAGCTCATCCGTGTGCCACTGAAGTGAAAAAGAGAGTTTAAAATGATACTGGCATATTTTCCACGTGGAGTCTTCAAAACAAGGATTCTTAGTATCTAGTTGTTACCAGTTGCTGTACGGCAGTTCTGAAGAAAAAGTGGTAGTGGCTAATTGTGTGAACATTACTCAGCAGTCTCATCTGTCATGGAAAAGGCACTGTGAGTGTATATATATATATGTGTGTGTGTGTGTATATATATGTGGTTATATATATATACACATAAAAGCTTGGTATGTATTCTGGAATGCTGTTTGTTAGGCATGTGGAATGGTGTTTTAGTCAGACCCGTGCTGGGGTGTAAGTCTCCAAGAAATCCGTGAGCACAATGGAGAAGAGTCCAAGAGAGTCAGGAATGATCAGAAGTGGAAGAAAATTACTGTTGAGGCAAGACAGAATTGTCTGGCCTGGTGAAGAAAATACTAATGTTTAGCTGATCTTGTGTAAGGGTAGAAAAAACTTCCTTCTAGGGTGGATCACCAGTATTTTTGCCTGTTCTCTGATGTTTTTCAGTCAACCAGTGATAACTAGTCTGCATATAAAGGGTTCCTCTGCAGCCAGTCAGTTTTTTTGCAATGCCGAGCCCAGTTCTTCCCTGAGTTTTGGCAGCTGACATATGGGTGCTTACAGAGCCAGAAGAGCGATTTAACCCAACTGCAGTGGCAAAAATCTGAAGCTGAGTTGGTTTATGTTGCATTTTGAATAGGCGAAGTGTGTGAGTAATCAGGCACTAGAATTCACATATGTTGGGAAACCTAATCATGTTTGAGAACATAAAATTACCTTTCTTCCTGTAGGAGAACCACCAGTTCCTATTCTCTTCTGCAGCAGGACCCTATTCTGCTTCCAGTCAAGTTTATAAGAATTTTGCTGCTAGTTTCAGTAGTGAGCAGGAACAGATCAATAGTATTGCCATAAATATTCACACCATTTCTAACTCTATCATCACAAAAAGTGCCAGATCTGTGCCAAATCAGACATGTAAATCAGACTTTCCAGAAGGAAGTATGAGGATGAACACAAAAAGCGAGATTCACTATTTGTCTAACCTTGAGAGTTGCATGCTTTGCCATTTGTCAAATGCTTGTGTCAGCACTATAGAGGAACAGTTAGAAAGTGAAGAAACTCACCTATCTGAAGTTCAGCTTTTTATGGAAAAAAAAAAATTACTGGATTTTAAACTCCATATGTTCTTGTTCACCCACAGGAGAAAGCCAGTTTTAAGAGCTTGGTTCTTGTAATACCTAGCCACTGCTCTTGACTTCTTCCCTTTTTTGTTACCAAGAGTGCAGATATACCTTTGCTGGAATAAGCTTCCCATTCTTTAACTGTGCTTTGCAAGGAGCTGCTTTTTCCGTACAAGCTTTTTCAACAGTTTTTTCTCTTGGTAGAAATGTTACAAATGGGAGCAGGGTACAAGGGGGTTTGGAACAAAAGAAAAAAAAAAAAAGGAATGATAGTATCATCTCTTTTTTCTGTTCAGGCAGGGTGTGGAGAAAAAATGTAAAAAGAAGAGATATTTTCAGTTTCATTGAAACCATGCTTGTGGTTTTTTTGTTAATCCTGGAAGGTGTGAAATTGTGAAGGCTCAGCAAGCTGATATCTCCTTAGGGCTCTAGCCCAAAATCAAAGGGGTTAAGAACCCTACCCTTCAGTTTGTGCAAACAGAATTAAAGCATCAATACTGTGATTGAATTTCATTGTTTTTCATTTTATCCAACCCAAATTGGCTTTGAGTTGCCTTTGCAAAACTTTGCACTGAAACTTTGGAGCTAGTCCTTAGGACCTGTTTTGGGGCTGGAAAACAAATAGTGCATAATCTGTAGGGCAAGTAAATTGTCAAAGGCCTCTAGAATCAGCTTCAGGCAAATTTCTTTGTGGCTACATCTTGACCTGTATGGGCAGAAAGTCAGCATGCATTAAGGTAAAGCAAAAGGTTCTCAGATTATAGCATCCTTACAGATTTATCTTTCTCTATTCCTACATTTTAAGATCACATCATCTCACATCATATGTAAGAAACTGATCAGAGAGAACCTTCACTGCTGATGTGCTGTTAATATTGCACTCCATTTGTCTTGATTTGAAATGACAGGTGTCTGCTAAGGAAGGCAGGAGCCTCCCTTGGAATGGAAAATNTTTCCCCTGAGGCGCCTGAGCAGATGGTGGAAAGTCCCTTTTTTCAGTGAGGTAGGTGTTAATAAGGTCCCATGCAACAGCTGCTCTTACGAGCAGAGCTCCACCCATGGTAGAAGAGAAGCAGCATAAGACAGAACCCCACAGTGTTCATGTGTTCCCCCCACAGCAACTGCAGTCCCTCTCCCCTCAGAATGCTGGCAGCTCAAGAGAGATAGGGGCTGCACCCAAACCTGTTTTCCCAGTCCAAATCTCGAAGTATCTCTGCCCTCCACGAAATTCCAGGTAAGGAGAGAGTAGCCAGCTGCACCCCATTCGCTGAGCTATGACAACTTATTTTGTCTCTCTTAAGTATGCTGTCATTATTGTCTCCTAGCAACACACATAGGGGGAGATTCTGTAAGAGAGGAAAAAAAAGAGGAGAATTCCTAAAATGCAACACCATTTCAAGCTGTTTGTCCTTTTTTAGCAGAATTTTTTATCATAATAAAGCCCCACTTAAACCATGAACAGTAAGCAGTTGGTTTGCTTGTGGATATATTGCTGAATCATTTCATATTTCCAGGTGCAATCCAGAACTGCAGATATTCAGTACTTAATAGAGTGTAAAGGTGGCAAAGCTGGTCACAGCCTCTTACTGTGTTGTAGTAGAAATTACCTCCTGAATTTTACAGTGTTCCAACTATCGAATTGGTGTGTGACTTAAAAACTCCAGTCCATCTTTCTAGACCAGTTTTTCTCACTTTAACAAACAAACTAAACAAAACATTCTTTTGGGTACCTGAGAAATAACAACAGTGGTTTTGGCAGGTCCAAGAGTTGAGGTCTTTTTTACTGCGAGGAGCATCACTTTCCAAAATGTCACTGTGTAAGTGGCATTCAGCTTTCAAATTGTATTGTCTTTCAAAAGTTAATATAGAATATCTCATCTACAAAATGTTGGAAATATTTTCCTTGGCTAAAAGACATTAAAAGAATAATTACGATCATTTAGAATTTATCTAAGTCATACACTGAAGTTCTGCATCTGTACAAAGATGGCATAAAAATGCATATCTGGCTTTTAGGTCTGCTAGGTATCCAAAACATGTCGTCATTGTGAAAAATCAGATTACTGGAATGGATTTACAACAGATATCAAAGGTAATGGAAAGAAGCTGGTTACTTGCTACAAGATCAGCAGTTGAGGAAAGCAGAGAGCAGTTAGGATGAGCACAGCTGCCTCTGCACTGTACTGTGGTGTATGGCATCCATTAGCTCCCCATCTAACTCAAAAATATGTGCCAAAGAGCCCTGCTCAATAAGCTCAGCATGAAGTCTAAACTTCTGTTTCAGAAAGGAGGCAACACAGTCATTTATTATTGTCCTAAGTGTCCTTATTCAGACATCTTTTTCCAACCAACCACCATCACAAACTTGAGTAGTTTTTTGGTTTTTTTCCTGTTGTTCTGACAAGGACTAGCTGTTTACCCGCTTTTTCCCTGAGATATGAATAGGAGCAATATTGTCAAAAGTATCCCGTAACTCTTGACTCAGTCTGAGACTTTTCAAAGCCTACATTTTTCAGAAGATAGGTTGTTATGTAGTGCAGCATCTATCAGAATACGGTTGTGTTGATCTGAAAGACATTGTGAAGCCTTTGTGCATCTGACTTCTGCATCTGCTAGAAATCCAAAACAAATCTTCATTCTGACAGTTTCACAAGTGGTAAATTGAACAACAGCACACAGTTAGTGATAGGAAAAACTTACACTTACCCTTTTTACATTGATTGCATCCTTGGTCTTCATACTTTTAAATCAATATTTATTAGTTTCAGTTTCTCCTTTAAAACACAGATAAAAAGAAGGAAAGAAACTAACTCTACTCACTAGTGTTATAAATGAAACGCCAATTAAATTATAAAAAGTTTTATTTAACAATTTATATATCAGAAATTTAAATGAGCCAACAAATAAACCAGCACCAAGCCCGGGGTTGGCGCTGGGTGAACCACGGACTTAGTAAAAATTGCACAGAGTCTCCCTAGGTTCACAAATGCAGGGGTTTCAGAGTCCATTTTTATACACTTCTTCTGCAGGGTGACATGATCCTCCATCTCCTAGGTTAATGTCTCTTCATCTGGTATTCATGTTTTTCTATTATTTTGGTAAACAGAGTTCCAGGAAATCTATTATTTGGTACACTAGATTCTCGGAAAGCCTGGATACTTGCGATCATGGTTTGCAGGTGTTTCATTAGCATGCGTACAGGGCTTGTTTCCTGGTGATCAAGTCTCAGAGATGTATGTGGCTGAAATCTTCACTTCTTGGAATCATNACAGGGCTTGTTTCCTGGTGATCAAGTCTCAGAGATGTATGTGGCTGAATTCTTCACTTCTCGGAATCAGGACAAAGGATGCACCTATTCCTTTTGGACTAGGTATCTCCTGGAGCCATTGCTGGTAGTTGTCTTGGATGGTTCTATATTCAGTTGCTAAAAAAATGCCACTCCTCTTCGTTCAACATGCAAGATGTTTCCTATTCAGTTGCAAAACACGTCTCGTTCGGTTACGGGAAAAGAGGGGGTAGCTCAGTCTGATTCCTCCAAGATTTTTTTCAGTTTAAACTTTTATACAGGCTCACCTTATTTTAACAACATATTACAGAATAAAAATAAAAAACACAAATTACTTTAGGTCATCTATAACACTAGTAAGGAGTAAAAGGCATGCCATTGGAGGCAACAGCATTGGTCATGCAAAAAAAAACCCCATCAAACTCCCCTCTCTAATATTTTGGTTTGTCACAGGTTTTTTTATTCCACCTGAGCTTGTGGCCTTATCCTTCCCTACAAAATGTGGGTTGTGATACTTGCTGTAGCACAGAACCAGTGTGAAAACCATCTACATTGTCTAAATGGTGCCTTGAAATGGAACTTCAGGCACAAGTGCTTCCCAGATCTTTATTATTCTGTCTCCAGCAGCTGATGAAGCTTGATGCTACAAAGGAGGCAAACAAAACCCCATTAAATACCTCCTGAATAGTTTCAAAGTAGTCTTCTTTCTGCTTTGGCAGTGGTGAAGATGAATCTGCATTGTTCATTACTGGCATTAGAGCAGTGCTAGCCGAGGTCTACACCCCGTTGTGCCAGCAAAACAAACGTGTGCCCAGTGTCAGCCTCCAACAGAGCCCAGAGCAAGGAAGATGAGAAATGAGCACAAAACGGTGAAATCATTTACCGAAGACATTCAGAAAGCTGAACCCTCTTTTCACTCGTCTAGTCGCAGGCTCCACATTGAACCCCACTGACCATGTCTGTGTTAACTGCCGTGGTCAAAGGTTCCCACCTTACACTGAAACACATAGTCCACTGAGCTGCTTCTGTTTAGGGTGCTGAAAGATCCTGTGTGGGCACAGGGGTCTTGTTTTATCTGTCTTCTCTGCAGAATGCTCTGATCATTTAGTGCCCAAGATCTGCACCACCTCCATAGGCCATGCCAGCAAGACCTTCAGCAGAACCTCTCTTGTAGGTCTTTCACACATTTTGATTAGCTGGCATCAATGGACTGAATCTTCCTACACGTGTTGCACTGCTGCTCCTCAGCCGTCATGTATATTCTGTGACTACAGCATGTGTAATCAATTAGCCCATCAGGTTTCTTCCTTACTGCTGTCATGCATGTGAGCAACCACACCAATATCTCACTTTCAGAGATCCTTCAGAGGTGTCCGAGGACCAGAATTTGCATTAAACCTTTGTCTCGTGACTCCAGTACAGAGACACCTGGTGCAAGGAGGAAACCTTGATCCAGCCTGCTGATGTGGCTTTTCTCCCTCTTGTTGATCTTCATGATCACTATAGTTGTTTGCCTAGTCTAATTTGGTGGGCACAGGGACAGGTTTCGTTATTATCTTTGCAATAAGAGATGGAGTTTAGAGCTAGTAAGTCCTCACACAGAGTATGTATTATAGCATTGGCTGTGACCTACACATGTTGGAGCAGTCCCAAGCAAAGTACAGGCTAGGCACAGGATGGATTTGGAGCAGTCTGTGGGAGAAGGACTTGGGGCTGGATCTGAAGCTGGACATGACCTGCCAATGTGCAGTCAGAGCCCAGAAAGCCAAATGTGTCCTGGGCTGCATCTGAAGCAGTGAGGCCAGCAAGGTGAGGGAGGGGAATCTGCCACTCTGCTCCTATCTGGTAAGACCTATCTAGAGTGCTATGTCCAGCCCTGGGGCCCCCAACAT
>VYZR01064674.1:60765-71813 GCA_013400675.1 Oxylabes madagascariensis
CCTGTTTGATTATTCAGGAGTATCAGTATTTATCTTCTCTATGCTTCTGCAGTTGCCCTTAGATTGTCAGTTCCTCCATCATCGCATTAAAGTTCAGGATGGAAATCACTTTCTCTAAGGTATTTCTTCCTAGAGAGGTTAATTAAAAAAGAACAAAGGGCCAGATACTCCACTGCCCTCTGTTTTGCATAGTCATTTGCAGACTTGGGTCTATCCACAACTCACACTCACAGCTCCTCAGACATCCTCTAGCACGGCCCACCAGGCTGTATAAATATATGGGGCAGGAGAGAGAAAACAACCTTTGAAGTAATGCTTAAATACTTAAAGATCATCTGTAGTTGCCTGATTGACACAAAGGCATTGGCAGGCAGCCTGATCACTGAACCAGCTCAGAGGAAGAGGGCATATGAGATCAGCAAGGGATTTCAACTTTTGGGATTCTTAGCTCTTGTAAATTCATTTCACTGAGGAAAGGGACTGTGACTTTAAACTGTTTCACCACAGAAATGCAACCTTCTTCTAAATCTGCCCCTAAGTTTACTAGGTAGAGCAAGAAAACACTACCAGCTCAGAATCCCTGTCTCCTTTGATATCAGTGCTTGCATATCATGAAAGCTTAAATGGCCACACAGTTGAGTGACAATGGAGAATCAGAATAAAACCAATTTCACCTCTCATGTTAATTTGGTTTCACTTGCATGCTTTCTCTGTCATTCTTTGCTTCTCCAGTCATCCATAGATTTTCAGGTGAAACAAGACCTGAATTTTAAATGCAAGATATACATAGGGAAAAAAACCAAACCAAAACAAAACAACAAACCACTACTTTAAAAAGGGAATATAAAGGAGGCACAGGTCTGGGCTGGACAACATTTTCCACAAAGTGCCTTTGCTAGAAAAGTTGTTTTTCACTCAACTTAAATATTTAAATATTTACAGTGTAGAGCCTGGAAGTAAAAATATTTTACTTTAAAAATGTTTTCTGATATATCAATCATATTGTAGTTTTTCGTTCATATCGTCACTGTTCTGAATTACCTGTGCATTCTAATTCTTATCATTACAAATGTGAAAATAACCCTGGAAGTTGTAGACTGGCCAGGGACTCTAGTTTAGAGAAGGCAAAGGAATAGGAAGTACCCAGGAATACAGCACCCAAGGTGTCCTGACACCTTTTTTCAAATAGAGATGAAGAAACCCCACATTGAAACCACAAATGTCTAGGACATACACGGGTGTTCCCTTTCTCCTGTGAGTTTCTGTTTCTCCCACTGCCACAGATGCACTCTGTGTTCCTCAGCAGTGCTCTGTAGAAAGCTCTTTAGATATCCTTCTGATTTAGTAGGAGCTACAATCAGTAATAGAACATTTTTCCATCTTTGTGGATGAGCAACGGACAGCAGTAAAAGTGGGGATGTGATTCTATTCTCAGTGTTGTTCTCACTGACTCATCATTTTACACCTGCCAGAAAGCTCAGGGAATTTCTCAAAGGGGTAATGCAAGGATTGGTAATTTTATAAACTGCTTTATGACCACCATTACCTATATGCTACAGAAACTGCACATAAAAGAGCTCAACCTTGAAGGAAAGGTGAGGTAAAAGGATAAAATATGAGTGCTACAAGAGAAAAAGCTATTAATAAAATGAATCTTATAATCACACCTCTGTCGCCACACACTTATTTGTATTCTTCATTTCTCTGGCTGAGATTCTGTATCTCTTACTTCTGCTGGACAGCAAACATAGCTACACTGGGAAGCATAACTTCCGGAGAAAGCTGCGGCTCACTGTAAGGGTATCAAGAGTCAGTTCCCCAAAAAGAGATTTGTTTGTCACAATGAAAGAGTACCTTGTTTTGTCTGAGAGCAAGATGCATTCTAGAGTATAGCAGAAGCCTAATCCTGAGTGAATATAACCAGAGTTCAGCAGAATACTACCATATTCTCCAAGAAAACCAAGAGAATTCTCCAGAGCAGGATCAAAGAAAATATGAAAAATAAAATTTAATCACTAATATCACCTCAATCTTTATTATTTAAAAACTTTCAGCACCTGCAAGAAAAGAGACAAAATTGACAACCTTGCCACACTTGCTGTTCCTGAGGAATTACAGAACCATGGTTTCCAGACAAAAATTACTTTTTGTGGAGCTGATCTATTTTAAAACACTTTGTAACAATTCATTGCATAATTCAAATGGCCTCTACACTACAAACAGGTAATATAATTATGCTGGCAGCACTGTCAGTACATTTTTGCTGTAAGAAGCTTGTAGGTCTGCTACAAATAATCTCCAAAGAGTAACTCTAATTAGCAGCTAAAGTTGGCATATTTCCTGCTATCTGAAATTAGATCAGAGAGTTAGGCTGACATGAAAAAGCCCTATTAACTCCCTAGGCTTCCAGTTCCTGTTTATTGGTGGAAATTAATGTTTTGAACTTTATCAACCATTATCTAAAGAAGTCTGGAGTCAGTAGTAACAGAGTGATTCAAGAGAGACTTTACTGCCTATGAAGTACCATAGACACTCAACATAAATATCCACATGAAAACTTTATTTAATGGTTACATGAAGCTGAACAATAGTCAGGAAAGATGGTTGAGTGGCCAGCATGCCAGCCTGGCAATTATAAGGAGTGGAAGACATTCCTTGCTCCAAGGTACTATTTAATCATTTTTGCATGACCTAGAAAAATTCTGTTTGGGGGAGGGTGAAAGTGGGGTAGATTAACCAAAGGTTGCCTATAGCTAAGCAAATCTTTGTTTTTCTTACAGCTTGTGGAAAAAGAGAGGCTCCTTCAGACAAAGCAGCCCAGCTTTTTGATGTTCAGTGACTGGAGTTAGCCTTTGAAGAGACCCATTTGTCATCTATAAAACAGAAATGGCACTGCTCCACCTCATGGGAACGTTAAACAGATGGATGCTTTCCTCTGCTTCCTAGAGACCTCAACCTGTCCTAATAGGCAGGANTGAAGAGACCCATTTGTCATCTATAAAACAGAAATGGCACTGCTCCACCTCATGGGAACGTTAAACAGATGGATGCTTTCCTCTGCTTCCTAGAGACCTCAACCTGCCCTGGACAGGCACATCAGAAGCAAACACCGTAAGTCTCCCCACATGGCTCTGCAGCTTCCCTGGGGCCTTTGGTGCCGAGACTGGGCTTTACATTTCAGTTTGCCTTCCACACAACTTCAGCAACTCTGAGGTTTGCCACGGCTACGTGTTCCTCTCCTCCTGCACAGCTTGGAAAATATGAACATGAGTAAGCTCCTTTTAAACATCGGGACAGGGAAGGGACAGGCAGAAAGGCAGCAGAAAGGAAGGCACAAGAAATCATCCTCTTGGGAAATATATCTGAACATCAGTTAGAACTTCTAAACAGGGAAGATATTTGTCAAATTGTATTTTGCTCTACCAAACAGACGGGAAAGGAAGCAATTTTTTCGTCCTGAGGCTAGGCACCAAAAACTAATGTAATTCTAGAGTTAATATGTAGACAAAGGAGGAAATGTTATTAGGTCAGGCTATTTTTGTTCAGACAGAGCCATAGAGAATTTAGGCTATCTCTTGGTTCTGGTAATCAGCCTGAGCAGACAAATCAATGTCTTAAGCTCTTAATAGCTACAGAAACAAATACTAAAGTTAGGCTTATGTTTCAAAAGAAAATTGTGGTTTAAAGCAATCCATTATCCCACCCAGTATATGGAGATTTTCTGCAAAAGCCATCTACCACAACAAAAGTTTACAACTTAATAAAATGTGCAGTGAAACTGTATCTTCACAGACAGAATTCTGAGGGTACTTTCACCTCCTCCTCCACATCACAAAGTGCACAACACAAACAAATTGAGATTACCCTTCTCTATCTTTGCTTTCTAGTATGAGTGCTTTTTTTTATATTCCATCATTTTCCTCCTGAAGAGGACAGACAGGATCTGTCTAAAAACACTTTAAGGGAAACAGGAAGAATCTACCTCCTTAGGCCTGTGTTCACAGCAAAGCCAACGTAACTGAACTGCTGTCTCAGGAATGGATCCCATCCAGCCAAAGAGCCCTTTGCTTAAAGCCTGACGATGGTTAAAAGCCAAGTTGGTGGCAGCCAAAAAGCCAGGGGTCAAAATTCAAGTGAGTATAATTTATTCTCCCGGCTACCCAAACACCCTACTGGAGAGAGTGCAGGCAAAACCCAGTTGCATACAACCAGAGTTGCAATGCTATCCCAAAGACTCATTCCCAGGAAATTTAAGCAATTTTAGGAAATTTCTCTCAGTCCCTTCCAGCAAACAGCAGTGTATCACAGCAGGAGAAGCAGCAGGTGCATCTCTGAAGCCTCGTGGTTGAATTGAGATATGTGCAGGGTGGACAAGGCAACAGGGCTGAGTTCCAGGGTGGAAGTCTGCAGAAGCAGGCTCACTTCTTTCACCATAGCATTATAGGACTAAAGCAGAGCTACTTTACACTGCCAGTAGAGCAATGAGTGAATCAAATGGGCCTCCAGCAACTAACCGCCATAGGAATTTTACTTGCAGACTGCAGTACTTTGGAGAAAAGTGTTTATATAGTTGCTATGAATTTCACATGTCTCTGTGGTTGCTATCTGTACCCTGTATTTTTGGGAACTAAAGAATCCATTGGGTAGGAAGACCTAGACACTGGCAGGGTTGCCGAGAAATGTGAGATCAAGCAATCAAAAATCCCTCCCCTGGTCTGTTGAAGGAAGCAGTGGGCCTTCAGCCAACAGAATGTGCTTGTCTTTGGACATGCTCTGCAAAAACGCACTGAAGGTGAAGGCTTAAATACTCAGGCTGAGATAGTGTCAGTTAAAGCAGCAGTGTTCTCCACTCAACCAAACAGTTATGGGGACTGTTTAACAAAGGAGAATTTTTCAGCAAAAATGAGTCAACTTCTTATCAGAGAGAAACATCAAGATGCAAATTTAAACCAAACATAGGGACAAGACCAGAGTCATCTGATTCTGAATATAGATTTGTAATATTTTACAGTTTAACCCTGTGGGTTAAGCCTCTTCTTTTAGTGTACTGTTCTGTGGTCCCCAAAGGGTGTAATGAGGTGAAACCCATCAGCAAACTGTGGGCAGTTTGGGAGGCCCAAGGAACAACCTCAAGTTGAACAGAAGGCCTGCAAATTTCAACGCCATAGGGATGTATAATAAGGACACTTAGAACTGTTAAAAAGATGACTTTATGTAGGCACAGAAAATTAATGCCTGCAGAATAATGTATTTTGAACTAATCACAATAGCCTGGAGAACATTAAAGAAGAATGATGAGACCTGTTTTTAACACAGATGATACATGCTTTTACTAAAGGACATGTTACTACCCTGAACTAGTTTTCCAGCTGCAGTTAATAAGCTCTGGGTTCAGCTCCATTTGTGAGAATACAAAGCAGCTCTTCATGATTTCCCCACCCTAGAAATTGCCTCACTTTGGTCTGTTCCCCATGACTGCAGTAGCCCCAAGGGAATCTTCAGCTTACTGAAGGTTATTTGACCTCTAAGATTTAGTAGAGAGACACAGAGGAGACGTGACACCTTGAAGAAGTTAGCCCAGTATTTCCAGAACCAGGGTAAATGAATCAGGCTAGCCTGTACTCTCTGTGCTGGCAAGGCTGCTCCACCATATTCCAAGACCTTTCTTTTGCTGTGCATCTCTTGGTGTCCTTGACAAAAAGCATGTTTACACCTCTAGCACAGTGGAAAAGTTCCCAACAGCTTGTGGGCACTGCATGCTCCACGTCCTGCCCGTAAGTGCCTGATCTGTGCAAGGGGAGCCTCCAGAGGAGCTCATGCACACTCGGGCACCTGCTCTCTTGGGTGCGCGCTAGTCCTTCTTGCACTCAACTGTGCCAGTGAAGGGAGCCTTGAGACCTCAGAGCTGCCCCAAAAACCAGCATAGCCACAGCAGGCATGCCAATTTCTAAACTTCCCATGATGAGTCTACTGGATTCTCTTGCATAAAATGCACAATAGCAACCAAGCATAAGTGAGTGAGTGCTCAAAACCCTCTTTGGCAAACGGGTGTTACTTCTCCATTCACACACACCACCTTTCCATTAGTATATTCAGCTAAATAACATGTTAATTCTGTTTTATAAATGGTTAGCTCTTCCCCAGCTGCTCTAGAGAGGATAGCTGTGCGCAGTGCTGTTGTTGTTTTAATGTATACATTGTTATTTATTTATGATGGGAGCATTAGGAAATATACCTTGTGTGTGGAGCAGAAGAGACTGAATCTCATGGTGATTTCAAAGGAACGTTGTTCCCTGTTTTTGGCAGCTGCACCAAGTATTCCTGAACCTGACTCTTCCATGAAGCTTATCTGAAAAGAGATAGCACAAGTCTGGATCCAAAATTGTCAGAACAAAATTTTAGAGTACAGTGAAAGCATAAGTTTAGAAATTTTGTTGAAAATGCAACAAAACAGTTCAATAGATTTCAAGTCCAGTAGATACCTCTGCATGTTACCAACTTAAGTTCCATTGTAGTATTTGTATTGGGTGTGAAAGCTGCCTCCAGCATGCAGGCTGTTATCTACACCTTTCTGAGTCTCCTGTTACTGAAGAGGGAGCACAGTGCATGTTTGAACCTAGTTTGCCATCTTTCACCGATCGCTACAGTAATTACACAACTCTCTTTTAGTGCTCTGCTGGTACATTATTCTGTGCAATATAAAAAAAGCCTAAGTCCAAGTTATTATAGACTGCATTGAACAAAAATTCAGAGTACCTGAGACAAATTGAAGGAATAATGTGTAAGGATTGAAGAATATTGAAATTATTCTCTAAGGCACTCAAGACTTTGGACTCAAGGGAAAGAAGAGATAGGGGAGCCTTTTTATAGAAGGTGGTAATGAGAAATCACACATTAAGTTATGGAAAGCCGTCCATTTTTTTTCTGTATAAAGATTCGGTGGCCAGGTTCTGGAGAGTACTAAGGAGTCACTAGAGACCAAGAAATAGCAGAGTTAGAGATATGGTATCGCCAGCACCAGTGTTTGTGCAAAAAGCTTCATAGTCATGGATTGATGCAAGTGACACAACTGGAGGATTTTTTAAATTTAATTTTTACAAATGAAGAGAGTATTGCTTTTCATAAAAACATTTTCCTCATGTTTCATTGCAGTGCTACAGATTATTACAAGTAAAGTACATCATCTCCTGCTGAATCACAGTTTTTTTGCAAAAGATTTATAAGAATCATCTCTCTGCCTGTAACACAGGTAAACTTACTTTTCACAGTTATTTGTTTAAATCATGTTAGATGATCACGTTAGATGTTAGACATCTCAAGAAGGGCATTGTCAAAAGGGGTTTCCATTTCTGTGTGCTAAATATTTTGACTATTCCTAAGCTTAACAGCAAATCCAAGGTCAAGATCAGCACTCACAAATTCCACAGAGCAACACAAGCAGAAATTATGAACCATACCTTGTTGGAACTGCTGGAGGTCGGGTCTGAATGAGGCATTTGCATTTGGCAAGAGATGTTTATCCCTGACTTTGGAAAGGTTTGTTTCAGCAGAATTTTCCATGCTGTTCTCATGATGGAATAGTCCCATTAACATCATTATTCAGTATCACTTTATCTCATCCATTCTTTACTATGGTCTTTATATCCCTGGATGATCCAAAAATTATGTTTATATGTAGCCAATCTCATTAACTCCTACATTTCATGAGATTCTGCATAAAACTAATGGCTCATACTGACATGACCTTGAACAAATAAAGTGCAAGGGAAAAGATTGATGCTTTCTCTATGGTTTAACACCACCAATACTAGTGCAGCAGGTGGATTTATGGCTACCTCCATTCACATGTAAGAAAGCTCATCATAAGAAAGCTCAGCAGTGAAGTTTCCAGCGTAAATGTAAAGCTAGTGGAATGCACTTAACAGACTGGTTTGGCCAGATGTTGAAACAACTTCATCAGCGTCCTTACCTCAGTGCTAAAGCACTTCTGATAAAAAACAGCACAAAAGTAGAGTAAGACTTACCCAAGTTCACCCGAGGTATGCTCTCCTGTTGACTGAACTCCTTGAAAGATAAATTGTGTACACTAATATCACCCCAAAATAGCAACATAGGATTCTAAGTTTACTACTATAATGGCTGTCAGAGCACATCAGACCAGGTCACCTCACAGTCAACGAAGACTAGAAGCGGTTTATTGGTACATTTGAGAGAAAACAGTGAGCAAAGAGAATGCTAATAAATTTCTCTGGGCCCCAAAGAACCCTAATCTCAGCTATAACCATTGTGTCTGGTTCAAGGCTCCATTGTTGTAATCAAATATCTTTTCTGTTCGGTAGAGCAAATGTTAGGAGAGCAAATATTAAGAGCTATTAGGGACTCTGTCCAACTGTATGGATGCTTCTATGGGGAAAAATCCTACTTTTGTTGGATTGCCTGCTTTTGCTTCTGCTCCATGGCACAAATGCCATATGAGACAAATAGAAAAAGGTCCAAGGACTGGACTGAATCTTTTTGACTGTCAAAGTACTTGCAACATCTGCAATCTGTTGCATCTTACACTGCAACATCTGTACTTTTCCTGGATCAAGCCTCATCAATATTACAGAATCTGCTTCTGGAATTGGCTGAAAAGCACAGCTGATGTAGCAAGACCAGAACTCCAGATCACACTCACAGATCGGCATGTTGGCTCAGCTTTTTGACAGCAGTGCAGGAAACTGGCGATTATTTTTGTCATTAAAAGAAATGCAGATGGTATATAGCTGGAGTTCTGCTATCAAGTTCTAGCCTACAGCCCTTCTAACCTGGCAGCCAGGAACCACCATAACACCACAGCACTCAAAAATAATTTGTTGTTTATATGATCACAAACCACATTCTGTCTCTTAGAAAATTTTATTCAAGGAATCCACAACTGATTCAGCTAGGAGAATGCTAATTTTAGTATAGCAAGTAAAGAGAGGTCTGATTCAGCTCTCCTTAATACTGGATGCAGAACAGGATTTTGCCATCAGAAAGACGAAGGGATATAACAAGCATTGGACTGGCCTCCACTGGAGGGTACGGAACAGGCCTGACCAGAGAGCCAGGCTGAGCATCTTGGAATGTGTTGCTGGCAGCTTCTTACATAGAGGAGAATTAAAAAAGTTCTTACAGTGGTGTATTGACACTGGCCAGGAGCCAAGCAGCCACACAGCCTCTAACTCACCCCACCCTGTTCATTGGGATGAGGGACAAAATAGGAAGAACAAAAGCCAGTAAACTCATGGGTCAAGCTAAAGACAGTAAAATAGCTGAAGGAAAGAAGAAATCAAGCAGCAATTGAAAGACCAACTCCCACAAGCAGACTGATGGCCCAGCCAGTCCCTGAGCAATGGCCACCTTGGAAGAGAAAGTCCTCACCTCCTTCTTGCTCTACCCCAGCTTTTATTGCTGAACATGTTGTTATATGGTATGGGATATCCCTTTGGTCAATTCAGGATGGCTGTCCTGCTGTGTCCCTTCCCAACCATCAGCCTACTCCTCAGTGGAGTGGGAAAACACAAGCTGACACTGTGCAAACGTGTTAGCCATAGCCAAAACACTAGTGGGTTATCCACACTGTTTTAGCCACAAATTCTAATGCAGGACCATAGAGGCTGATATGAAGAAAGTTATCTCCTGCCCACCCAGACCCAATACATCAATTTAGGCAAAACCAATTCCCCAGGACTCCTCTCCTTAACTTTTAGCTTGAATAAAAGAAAAGGAAGAAAATCAATGTCTTCCTTGGTAACACAGTGACTAAAGTTGTTTTCCAAACAAATGGGCAATTTGGGAACAATATTACCATGCAATTCATCAGATTGGCATAGCATATCGAAGTGCTAATCCATAATTTCCTGATTGCATTAACATACGCAGGAATTTGGGATCAGGCAGGAGTATGCTGTATACAACAATTGAGAACGTTTGGAACCATACTCAAAAAAATATCACTCACTCTAACTGGGACACAATCNAGTGCAGCCAAGTCAGGGCAAAACAAAGGCATTACAGCTGCCCCAAAAGAAAATATTGAAGTCCCTCCTACATTGCCTGGTGAGAACTCAGGTACCCATTTTTCTAATTTCAGATCTGTTACAGTTTTACAGAGTAATCCTGGCCAAATCATCACAGAGCAAAATTATGTGACAGAGCTCTTCCCAGATCATCATGGGGAATTTTGCAATCTGCAAAACATTTGAAATGTACAAAAACCTTAAGTACTCCATGACATTCATCCCCAGCATGAATGATCTTCTTCATGGTGGCAATTTTTGCCCTTCTCCTGAGCACAAAAAGGAAGGAGGGTATCAAAACAGCTACTCTTGGCACAAAGTTTTTATANGACTATTGGTATATTCCTAACCAACATAATTTATTTACATGGCTGTATGAGATACAATATCTAGAATGCAGGAGGTTTAGTTTGGCATCCAGGCCTCTGGACTACGACTCCTTTGGGACAAAGCAGTGTTGCTTACCAGTCAGTGCTGTATCATAGCTATTCATACATTAAATTGCACAGCATTATATCATGAAAATTGGTCTTCAGTGCTTTACACTAATTGTCACTTCACCAAAATCACCAAATAATTTGAAATACCAGTGTAAAACCTGCTAAAATCAAGTAGTAATGGCTGTGGGATTAAAGCTCTTCAGACCAGGAATCCAGGACATCTAAAGGGAAAGAAGGGTGCCACATAAAATAATGATGACTACAGTCAAGGGTGTGTGTGGGAGAAATAATTAAATAATGGGCTCCCCTTTCATCAGGCAGGATAATTAAAAGTGAAGTCAATGAGTTCAGATTCTGTAGGTTGCTCAATGGTGCAAGATCACAGCAATAAGTGGAAGGTGAAAAAATACAAAATTTCTGCAAGAAGGGATATAATTTCCGGTTGATATGTATCTTAAAGTCATCAGAGTACCAGAAGCTGAAAACAGACACCATAAAACTGAACTTCACAGACAAACCAGTGCTAGACAACAAACCGAGGACTTTTTGATAGGAGAGATCTGAC
>VYZR01064674.1:73286-84847 GCA_013400675.1 Oxylabes madagascariensis
TTGCTTTCTCTCACCAAATGAAGAATGGAAAGTTTTTATAATGCAGTCCATTGCTCTGCTTGATTCTGGGGCAAGATTCACTGAAGGACCTGAGGACTGAGGTATGCCCAGAATCATCTGGAGAACATTTAAATTCTCTCTATGCATGACACATAAAAGGCATCATAAGGGAAGGGCTGGTGCCATAGATCCTGGATGGATCACAATCTTTTACACTGGGAAAACTACAGGACCAGTTGTTTTTCTGGAAGTCGTGATGACATTGATTGGAGAAGGAGGAGGCTGGTTTGGTGCTCAGTCTGTGGCAAGCATGTTCTTTTCACTTATCCTGATCCCAGGAATACGGGCTCCAAGCCTGCCTGGAGGAAATAGAGAAAATCTTTCACTTGCTCTGTATATAATGTTAAAAACGGAGTATTAATTCTACTGGTCTTAAACTTAACAGGTATTATAAAGATTAAGAAAAACATTTTTGGTTGAAAGAAAGCAACGAAGCATTCTTCAGTTCTTTATTCAAAGTCAGTGTTGAAGGAAAAATCTTGGAAATGAAAGCAGGGCATCTCACCAGGTGAACTGAATAAAAGAGCAGAGGAAAAACCGTGTAAAATAATTCTCCACCCAGAACCCAATTTGCATTCAAACTCAATTTATAGATGAATGAGTGATGGAAACCAGCTTAGGGCAAGAAAGCTCCAATCACCATCATTATTATTATATGAGAAAATACCATCACAGCACTCAAAATGCTCACTAAAAATAGCACCTTGGGCCCAATTCTTCCTTTATAATGATTTTGTGTTTATGCAATTTCAATTTGTGAAAGATGCATTGAATTTCATGACCACCTACAAAGAAAACAGTATCTTATTTGAGGGATATGCTTGCATTTTAAGATCCAGGAATTCCAATGCTGACCCAGCACAAGACTACTGATTTGCTTTTGAAAATGTATTTAAACAAAGGGAAGTATTTCTTTGTCTACTCTCTATCCCGATATTAGATTTAAAAATGCTATTCTTAGTCTCTAACAAAAGCATAATCATATACATGGATATTTTAATTATGATTAATCTATTTATTATTTTGGATCTAAAAGGATCCAGAAACATGTATGGGGCTGCCTAAAGCTGGAGAGGTTAGAACATAACATATAATGCAGGTGACTGATACAAAATATTCAATGCAAGAGAAGTTTCAGTGATAGTAAAATTGGGTCTGCCATAACTGGTAACAGACATGGCAGAACAGAATGGTTTTCAAATTTGAGGCAGCACTTATCAGGGAAAAGAGAACTTCTGGTCCCTGGGACTGGAACATGGGATGAGCCAACTACTGAAATGACCAGAATAATCTAGCAGTGTTGTTATTAAGTACAGATCAAAACAATTATTTTCTTTTTCTTGTAAATCTAGAACATGTACCACTTGGTTCTCAACAAAAATTCCACACATGGAGTTTGTTATATTGCTGTATCCAACCTAACTGGCACCTGGCTAAATATTCAGAACAGATGGTTGCCTTTGCATATCAATGGTACAACTGATGTAATGAAACAGTCCAACTTACAGATGCAGGGATACTGAGAAGCTCATTTATATGGACATACTTCTCCCCAGACTGCACAACAGATTCAGTGTTTATCGTGAGCATTGCTCAGACAGCATTCCTGAGTGGTCCCAGTAACTCACATCGTGTGCTCGTTGCTGCCACAGAGCCATCTGCTTCCTAACCGAATGATTCCCAGGCCACAGGCAGCCCTCCCATGTTCTGATTCAAACATATAAATTTTCACACCAGCATTCACTGATGGATATATGTTGGCAGGAGTATCTATAACACTTTTCTTCCTTGGAACTAAAGCTTTTTAGGAAATAAATCTGTTGTGGTAAGAGAAAAAGGGTCAGGCATTCTGTAAAGCAATTTTATGTGAGTGTATACTTGAAAACCTTCCTTTCTTTAAAATTATACTCGTCCACCTTTAATCACAGTCATTCCACTTAAAAGAGGAAAAAAAATAGTCACAGTAAAACTTTCTTATCATGTACCTTTCTATCACATCTGTTACTCTCAGGGCTTTTCCACCTAATAACTCTCAAATTGTGCCATCCTCAAATAAATCATAAAATCTAAACAAACAGAACTAATCTATTGAAATTTTAAAAGGTTGTAATGTCATAACAGGCCTGTATAGATCTAATACCATAGTGATGTTAAAAGTTGAGTTAATCAAAGGCCCCTAAGCCTGTTTATTTGTAACAGTTGTCCATTGCATTTCACATCCCTTTGGTTCTTCCTTTATTTGTGTGTCAAATGCCTTTAATGAAAGAGGTAATTAAATATTTCCAAATATTTCCAAATATGCAGTCAGCATTATGTTTTTATTAAAGTAAATAATGCAATAACAAAGCTCAACTGTTAGATTACCACCTCACTTTTCTCTTTTTTTCCTTCTAAGTGAAAAACAAAACAGGGAGAGGACCTAGTTTCAGCTTTGCCCTTGAAAATCAGGTGCACAGTGTGCTTTGAATTCAGTTTTCACTCACAGCACACATGCACACAGCTGTCATCCCACTTTGATAGCAAAAGCAGACTAAGCTCAGAACAGCAAATGCCCATGACCTTGAGAATTGTCAAGAAGTGATATTGTAGTGATATAACACTTAGTATATAGGTACATGCAGGAAGTTTAACCATTAAAGTCTATTCCTCACAGCTATTGTTGCATCTCCTGGAAGACCCAAGGAACAGTATTTTTAAAACTGTATAGCTTCAGGGTCAGAATGTACTTGCACAAAACTCTTAACTAATGATTCTACACTCTTGCAGATACTTGGTACTTTGGTGGGTTTCTTTCACAGATAAAAGACTTGGAAATGACAATGATATCTGCATAAAACCATAATCAGATATACAATACAGAGCATGGTGGTTCATATATATACTGAAACAAATTGAAATTTCAGTTCCCAGGCAGGTCTGTACTCAGTAATAAGTTCCTAAGAAAAGGAACTAGTAGCTGGTGTAGAGGAAATTCAAGGAAGCCCTTTTCAAATTTTCATGTTTTCCTTTCAGAACTATTTCTATATGCTTCGGGGCAAAGAATATTTTAAATATTAAATCTGAACAAGTAAAAGTATTCTTGCATTCGAGAAGACAGTGAAGTGAAAGGAAGGTACACATCCTTACAAAGCACAGAGTTGTGTCCAGCCAAAGTTCAAGATAGGTCTTGGTTCTCTCTAAACTTCAACTTCTCCTGGCTTCATTGTGTTTATTAAGAGCCTCACATCTAGCTGTTAAAAAGGCAGAGAAAATCCTTAAAATAAATGAGCTACATGACTGTAGGTCTTCCAGTTTTCTCACAGTATTGCATATTAAATGTTTCTCTTTTGGCTGCAGATCCTGAGAGGATAAGCGAACGATAAGGCAAAAATTTCCATTTCCATTAGAAACCACTTTTTTTATCATCCGTGGTTTCAGAGAAAATGGTCTCACAAATGTATTTCAAAAGCACTCCATAGGTTGAGAAACTGGGGAGGAAGGAAATCCAAAGTGTGTTATTGTATATAGCCCCACATTATGGGGCTGAGGGTAGGGAGTGGGGGAGAGCAGCATCTCACAGTGTGACAAGTGATGGAGCTGGCAGTGTGACCTGACTTTGAAGGTCGCCTGCAAACAACAACCTTCATTTCATGTACTGCTGTTTCAGATGCAAAGGATGATAGTTCAGGTGACAATGCTGCTTATGATGCCACTCAGGCAGAAAAGAGTGCCCACGTGAGCAAGATTTACATCAGGCATGGTTTGTATCATTCAAACTACCTGTACATCATTCATGGTAGTTCAGGCTGCCAAAGGGGGACTCAAAAAGCTAAAATTTAAAACTCCAAACCTTTTGTGCTATACAGCAGGGTTACAGAAAGGTATAATTCCTTCTGTTTGGAGAGAGAACTCGACTTTCATAAGCCTGGGAAACCAATAAAGCAGAAGTGTTCCAAATAGATGTTACAGAAAAATTCTCAAAGACAGCACAGAAAAGAGACAAAGAAGGGCAGATGGTTGTTGTAATAAATATATTGAATAATTCGTGTAGATTTTAGAATTTAGATGTAGAAGCATGAAACACAAGCCCGCACCCCAAGCCCTGAGGGCCCTNATCTCATTTATAACAGTTGTGAAGGGCAATCCAGTCTCTCTGTATACAGAGGCGTTGTTTGCTAGCAATAGCTTTATTAATGGCACTATCAATCTCTCATTCAACATAACAGAGTATTTTTTGCCACAATTTCCCACTCTCTCTGCTGAACTGTATCAGGGGAAGTATCAGTGACTGGCATGCTAAATTTGGCTGTCACACTGACATGCTTGGCACAGGATGAAATGTCTGTGCTAGAAGCTGTAGAAGCTGCAAGTGGAGCTGTGTTCACATCACCAAGAGATTAAGCAAACTAGAGCTGAGAGCAAGGCATCACATCAAGCTGAACCTGCTCTGCTGGGCTTGCTCACAGTCCCAGAAGCAGTGCTGGTCAGGCCCAGCAGCAGAGTGGTAAAAACAGTAGTGGTAGCATTTTGGGGAGGAATGGCACGGGGAGCACATGGAGCAAGACGTGTAGGAGGGGAAGGACCAGGCGAGATAAGAAGGCAGCAGGAGCCCTTTCAGACAGCAGAAGTGGGACACTGGCTTGAAGAGAGAAAGCATGAACAGAGCAGAAAGTTGAGGCAGTCACAACTGTGGGTGTTATTCTGAAAGATTTGGGAAGCTGCAGTCAATTCATTTATCCCATCAGCTGCTATCTCCATCAGAGCTCAACCACAGGTAGCAACGGTGGAGAGTTTGGGCAGGAGTTTGCCAGTATGGACACAGCCCACAGTTCTATTACATCTCTCTATAATGAAGTATTTCACTATAATGAAGCCAAGACAATTCAAAGAGCACATACATACTCTGAAACCAGGATTCCCAGCTGCATTTTCCGGCAAACTACCCCACAGCAAGACTCACTCACAATTAGTTATGTTGGCAGGCAGCACTGCACTGCACCTAGTGAGACACATACAGTAACTGGATGTGACATGCCACCATAACACAGATCAAACCAGGACATTCCAGAAGACAAAGTGCTCCAATACAAGCGGCTTTAAGAGGCACTAAAGAATTTATGGAGAATGAAATGCAGCTTCAGGGAGGGTGATGAAATTATCAGCCTCACCAAGAGCAAACACAGAGCCAAATGGCAGGATCATATAATCCTGTGCTACTGACAGACAACCTTGTTGGGAGACTCAATACATTCATCTTCTTAATTGAAGCTAAGCTGAACTGATTTGATCACATCAGTACTGCCAGACACAAAAAACAATCAGAAAGAATTTTTTTAAACTTTTTTAAGTGCTGGAGATTTTTTAAATTAAGAATTATTGGTAATTGCAATTAGTGAGTAGAAGGCGGTAGAAGTTTTTCATCAGAACTTTTTTAAATGTTTTTCAGCATGGATATACATTTTTAAAAGATGTTTAGTTTCCTTTAAATGTTTTCAAATTTTCACACACACATAGTAAAAAAAAAAAAAGGATTTTAGGGAGTAAAAAAAGTGCTGTTCCCTTCATAAACCCCCAGCTGTGTTTTCAGTGAAAAGCCAAAAATACTTCATGGATTAAATACAACATCTCTGCACTTCCTTCCTGTCATGGTTTGAGCAGGAAGTGAGTTTTCAGGAAGTTACAGAGCACGTCTACGTGAACTTCCAGGGGTTAAATATCGGAAACTCCCAGGGAACCTCCCTTTTTTTTCCGCCCAGGCAGCTGAACAGGTAACAGGGCCGGTCCCGCTCCGCCGTGTGGCCCCCGGGCCTGGCGGCCCGGCCGGCCCTGCTGCCCCTGCTGGGGGGGGGGGCCAGCCCGGGACCGGTCGTGCCCTCCCCACCTGCCCACATCGACTGCCGGCAAAGCAGAAAGACAGGCTGCAGCTCAACATCCAGCGAACTTTTCCAGCCTAACCCCGAGCCGGCCAGTGCCAGGGGAGTCCAGGAGTTCCCGGGAGTCCCTGGGAGCAGCCCCAGTCCAGGCTGGGCTCACCCTGTTGAAACCTAGAGGGCGGGCAGGTGGCACTTATAAGTATTTTTTAATGATTCCTGATTGCGCGGACGCTCAGAGCTCCAACTTCCAGCTCTCCCCCCAGCTTGGCCTTGAAAAACTGACAGTGATAAGCTGCAGCAGCCAGCTGAAGAAGAGAGCAGACCTGGGCAGATTTAACTCTTTCCTAGCAAGATGAAGCTTTCAAAACTCCAGCTTTTTTCCTGAGAGAGAGAAAAGGACAGAATGATTTGAAATGCAGTATGACAGCATGATGCAAAGTCAGTGAAAGAACTGATAAGATTATTAGGAGAAGGAATTTGCAGCAGTGGACATTTCTGGACTTCTCTAGATGTAAACCATGGAGAAAATGGGCCAGTTTTGCCTTTTCTCTCCTAATTCCATCTCACAGCAGTAAAGACACTCAACTTGGCAAACGAGATTTGGCGAACGTGAAACCATAACACTTCCTTACCAACTCATACTGCCTTACTTCAAGTTGCCCTGCTACTAGAAGGACTAAGAGTCTGATTCAATGATGGTTGACTTGACTTAAAGGAGAGCTGAAAGCACTCAGTTCTCTGTGGAAATGAGTCAATGCCTCACAGTCTAAGTCCTTAAGAAGTGGAGTGGAGCAATGCCTTTATTCCAGCTTGCTACCTGCAGGGAGGAGGATGCATGGCCAGGAGCACTGAGCAACTGCTATTCCTTTTCTGCGTGAGGAGCAGCAGCATTACAGTGTCTCTGGATTGAACTGGGCAACAGAGTGTTTTTTTTCTGATGTAAGACTGGTCTGGTAGGACTCAGTCACCAACCAAATCAATCCCCTGCCAGGCTGCTAGGCTCAGTGCTGGCAAATACACTCTGTGCTTTTGGCACACAAAAATGTTCCCCTGCAGCTCAGCAGAATCAGGCTCCATTCCTCCCCTACAGAAGGCTTTCTTGGAGATCCTGAGAAAGTCACATAATGACAGTTTTAAATATATATAAATTTTTATAATTTTAATGCTTTTCTATACGATACCAACTGTGCTTGGATGGATCAATGCACTATGACAGATAGTACACTGGCAATGCAAGGAAGGGCAAAATGTGTGACCAAGACAAATGAATACAAGTGAGGTGTTGAAATAGTACACAGCACAAGCCATAGGAACCACAGCAGGTTCTGCTCTG
Organism: Oxylabes madagascariensis; assembly: GCA_013400675.1. Lineage (NCBI taxonomy): Eukaryota > Metazoa > Chordata > Aves > Passeriformes > Timaliidae > Oxylabes > Oxylabes madagascariensis. Next base: position 80,532 of record VYZR01064674.1, read on the forward strand.
TAATTCAGACCTTTGTTATAGAGCAACTACAGTATTTTCATTATATATATAAAAAAAAAATCTAAGTATGCAAATATCCTTACCTACTTCCTATTGGTTTGCACCTTCTGTTTGGGGTTCCTTCTCCTCCACTGCAATAACCTGAGCCTCACACAAAATACCTGCCAGGCAAGAAATGCCATATGCTGTGGGTTATCTGTAAATACAGGAATGCATATTAGCAGGGCAGTGTGTTTGTGCTAAATTATTAGTTAGCTTATGCAATTGCCAAATTTTCCTCTCATTTCCCACACTCAGGGAAGCATTTGGATAGATTTTCCCTTTGCTGATGCCAGTTTGTAAGGACTTAATTATCCTTAAGACAATTTCACATTTGCCTGAAATGGGGAGACATGGCTCTAAACCACAACACTCTGGGCCTAAATCATCTAACAAGGGGCACTAGATAGCACCCGTTGGTGTGTCTGATATAAAAATGCACTGTGTTACATTTTGAAAGCTATGCAGATCAAAAAAGAGGAAAGGAAAGCCACCAGCACATCCTAACCCATATAAGTTCATGGACGTGCTAGCTTCTGGCTGTCAAAATGTCTCAAGAAAATTTTCCTCTTCAACGTGAAATGTCACAGCATGGCCAGAATACCTACAAGAACAGAACCATGCATTTGCATAGCAACCCAGGACATTATTGGAGATGAACTGAGCCTCCCTTTTCAGTCTTAATGTCACAGGTGCTTCCAAACAAATGTTAATATAGGGAGGAGATATCTACAGTGGGACTGCACAGACTCTCCTCTCTCATATTACATGGAGTGCATAGCAATAACGAGAGAGAAGAGGGACAGAAGAGCACAAAGGAAAACTGTTTAGTCCTTCCATGGTCCATTCAGTATTTTCTGGAAGTTACAGAGAGCCTGAATCTAGCCTTGGCCCTGACAGCAAATAGAAGGTATCAAGGGAGATAACATACAAAAGGGAGAATTACTGGATAGTACAGCAGTAGCAGGTACTCAGAAAGCATATGGAGTACAAGGATGTTCTTCTCTCATTAAGAAAATCATGTTTGAAAGAAGCCTAAGGAGGACACTATCAATTCTGAGTTGGCACAGGCAATCTCTCACTCAATAGGAGGATTGCTTCAGCTCTCACAGAAGCACAGAGCTTAGCATTAAAAGAATGCTTCCATTCTCCTCTACTGTCTTTGCAGCTGGGATGTTCTCTCTTGTAGGGCTTCCTCCTTCTCCCTGAAGCTTCCTCCATGCTCACCTGGATCCTTGAACTTATCCAGGCCTCCTGCACAGCAACATCATCCATTTAATTCAGCTGTAGCACGTAAGGCTCCCACTGGGGCCAAGGCCACTCAGTGCATTGCAGGAGGCAGTCAGGAGCTTCCCCAGCCCAGCTTCCATTCCAGGTTGACAACAAAAATCCAACTGCTTGGGCACAGCTGCTGCAGCAGCAGGGCCCCTTTTACTGAACTTGCCTCTGATATGCCAAGCCCTGCTGAGCCTGTGAAAATCAGGTTTACAATAGCAGCTGTAGCCATTAGCTCCCTCTTTTGTGATTCCCAGCATTATTATGCTGTTTGCGAACTTTGCTTTAAATGACCAGACTACGTCTGGGAGGGATGAGACTTAGTAAAAAGCACATACACACACTGACACACAAAGTGTGACAAGCCCCAATGGCAAGGTTGTGCTTATAGCTTGTTACTTAGTGACATAAAATCACTGCTAAGATAATACAGGCAGCCTAAACCACTAGAAGCCCTTTGAAAGAGACGACAGACACACTCAAAAAAACCCCCTTTCACAACATTTCATAGGGCAGTTAAATGCAGACGGGAAACAAAACAAACTATCAGAAAACAAGTACCTTTCTGCCAGAAAAAATAGGCCCCTTTTGCTCATGTATGATGCACAAGGAGGGGGGTAAAGCACTCTTCTCACAGAGGAAAAAGACTGAAGTGGGCTTTGGAAAGGTTTTGCTTTAAATTCAAATTCTAAAACCAGCTCTTGGAAGAAGCTGCTCTTTATACCCTCCCCTCTGCCTCAAAAGAGTGCCTACTACTTTCAGCCCAAGTCTTGACCAGGACATCAGGAAGCACAGCACCAAAAACGAAACTGAATATATGTATCTAAAAGTCTTGTTCCACATTTGAAAACTGAACAGACCACAGTCATGTAATGTTAACAGTATGATTGCACTTGTATTATTTTCTAGTGTGGACACAGATTTAGTGCTCCAAAGGCATGTAGCAGACCTCTGGGCCTATGGAAATAGAGTCTGTGTGGAGGATGCAAAGCCTGCTGAGGCAGTTAATGTCCAGCCTGGCTTATAATTTCAGGTGCCAAATTGTGTTTATGTGGTCCTAACTGCATGCAGAGCTGGTGTAGATGTGGGAACAGGTTGGTTATGTGCATGTGAAAAGGCACCTGAGAACACGTGGAGTGCAGTGTGGACCTGCTACACTGCTCTGTGTGGAGCCAGCTCAGGCTCAGAGCTGGTCCTGACTGACTCCATGCAGCTCTTCGTACAACACTCTCCAGCATACACAGGGGGGATTACCACATGTGCAGCCCCATCTCTGCATCACCTTCCTGTTCAAGGACAAAAGCTGCCTCCAGGTGTTAGTGCCCATAAATCTTTACAGATGAGAGCACACTGAATAATACAAAGACATCAGAGCTGGTTTGCATGAGTCCCTCTTCATTCAGAAACAAGAATATCAAAGATTCCCTGATCCAGGATGTTCTTGCTCCCCATTGCTGCATATGATGACAACCATGCAGAAAACATGAAGATGCCATTAAGCCATACATATCCATGCTAGTGGCACAGCTGTTGAAGAGACACAAGCAATGCTGCCAGACGAGCTGAGGTAATTTACATCATCCAAGGTTCATTATCCAAGGGAATACACTAGAGAGGGGTGGCAAGGATAATTGCAGTCACAACCAATCTGTTCCCACTGAGCCAAAGCACAATTTCTGATTTGGCAGGGCCAATAAACAACCGACTCACTTACACACCTGTTTACAAGAGTTTGGCTCTGTAAGCAAGGGACAGAGACAGACCAGCAGGCTTCACTTTATGGCTGCTAATTGTCTTGGATGACTATGTATTTATATAAATAATTTACTTGTGTATCCCACCAAGAAGACACCTGAGCCCTGCATCATCTGCTAATGCTGACTTTAATGATTCACGTCCAGCACATGGGTACCACCAATCCCATCCTGCTCCACCAGCCCTCCAATAAGGCCCATGCCCATCTGTGCAGGAGGACAGATTAAATGATCAAGGACTAACAATGACAACCTATCAGTCTGAAAACAGTTCTTGTGGGATCTGATAGGCTTCCTCAGGGCAAGCACTCTGCCAGTGAGGCCTTGCTACAGAGTCGTACGGTCCTTGGCTGGTAATGCGGGCAGCTGAATTATTTGTAGTTAAACAGCTGGTCCAGTCAACTTAGACTCTTCTTCCAATCCTTAGAAAGTAAAATGTCTAGGGTTAAATGTGTGAATGAGTCTATCATTCGGTTGGTTTTAGAGGGCAACAAATCTATTTTGATTCATGAAGCTATTGGGATGTTTTACTGAGGCTTTAGACCTCATCCCTGAAAAGTTTAACACAATTATGTATCTTTTGTAAGGGAGGAACTTAAGCCTCAGTAAAACCCTCAACTTTGAAAGCTTTAGAAACTTCCAAATTAGGCTAACATCTAGCCTTGTAAAAGGTGTGTATTTAGACCAGGTGCTTTTTAATGCATCACAAATAAGAGATGTTTTTGATGGATGTGTTTCTATCTTCTTGTAGTACCAGGACAGGCATTGTGAGATTTGAATACAAATGTAGAGATTTTATTTCCATCAGGAATATGACAGCTGCTTCATACTCATTGCCTTACACATAATTTTAAAGAAAAACTATGAAAATTGAAATACTATAAAGTTTGTCAAAATGTAGTTTGATTCTGTCTGAAAAGCATACGTTTGTTGTGACTGCATGTCCCAAAAATTCTGTATCACACAGCCCAGTACTCCAGGAATGGCAGTTTAATTTTCATAATACATTACCATCTATTAGAGAGACATTTGTGCCACACTATACTTTTTTATCTCAGACTCTAAATTCTACATCATTCTCTAAGGGTCTGTTTCTTCAGCTATGCCTTTTGGTACCCTTTCCTCATCCATTTTGTCCCATTAAGGTCTGTGGCTTTCATTTTATGGATAAAGGTTTGCAGGATGAATCTAGATCACTACAGTGATGACTACTCACATATGGAGAGCTAAGAGTATTTACAAAATAGT
>VYZR01064680.1:0-17301 GCA_013400675.1 Oxylabes madagascariensis
AGGTAATCAGTATTGTATTTATTTAAAAACACACATATTGTTCAGAAGATTAATCCAATTTTACAGTGTATGTTTTAGTAAATATGATTAATGTTTGCTGTACTTTAAAAATACAAACAACACAGGTAATACAATAAGACACACACACACGTCTTGTTTTACATGCTAGACTACTTCTTGTAGAGGAAGGAATAAGACTCACCTCGAATCTTGCTAATTAACAATGAGAATTCTGTATGCTGCCATGAGTAAATTTGTTCCATGCACAGCCTCTCCTTAAATTGTTTTAATTTGCTAAAAGCTAAAGGCTTATCAACCGCAGGACTTTTGTAATTAACTATAATGTAAATTTTAACTGCATTGAGTAACCTTCCCTAGCTAAAAATGTATTGACAATAAAATAAGCCTTCACCTTACTGTTCCATACTATATAAGTTTAAATATTTATCAATTCCAGTCTTTCTATTTCTTTCTTTCTTATGTCTTGGGACTAGTTTTAAAACAGAATAGCAGGACTTGCATTAGTTTTCAGGTTTTCACAGATTCAGATTACAGTGGGGTTCAGGTCAATCTTACTACTTTGGGGAAGACAACTAATTAACAGATTTTAAAATGACACCTTCATTGGTGTTCTTTTTTCCAGAAAGTCATGACACATCTTAAGACTCTTTTTTCTTTCAGCCCAGTTATGTCATCACCTGATAATCTCCAGTCCATTTCTAGGAGCAGGGCTAGGATTTCCACGAGTCAAAGATGAGTGTTAAGCAGGACAGCCAGGTCTTCATCAAGCTCTCACTGACCTTCTACTTTCCCTAACACTTTGCAACAAGGGAAGCACCTGATAGAAAGCCAGGTGCTGCTTGTATTTATCTTTTTCCTTAGTTCAGAGAAACTTGTAATGAAATTGAATGCCAATAAGTTTAATAATGTTGGAAGCAAACACTCTAACATGGTACATAAATAAATTGTAGAATACACTGTCAAGAGCTACAACTTAAGCCAAGATCTTAAAAAATTTAAAAAAACCAAAACAACCAGTATTAAATTTGAGGACATTTAATGTGAATACCCAACACAATTAAATAGAATAGCAATACAGACAGCATATGAAAAACTGACTCAGGCAAAAGCTGACCTATAAAGTGGCTTGCACACTAAAAGAAACTTCTCATATGGGCAAAATATGTTACACCTTTCCAGTATAATGCTTCAAGCATCTGTTTTGAAGGATCTGTCATGTGCCTGAGTTGACTCAATTTGTTGACTAGATGAACTGGGAACACAATTTACATTCCAGTGTTCTATATGGAATGCAGAGTGTCACCTCCAGCTACCTGCCATGTCACAAAGCTGTTTTCTCTCAACATAATTGGAAGACTTAAAATGAAGTTACACAATCTTATAAGCAGTTAAGCTGGGAAATTGAGAAGATTCTATATAAAATCAAGTGTCAGGTACTTATAGACCTCTTGTTATTGTAGCATCAAGAAGCAACATTAGTCTCATATCATTAAAGGAAAACTGAGATAAAAAGAAATAAATTGTCTTACCAAAGGCCTGTGATAAAGCTGAGATTGAACCTCTCTCCTGTATCTCAAGCTTCTCTCTAAAAGCTAGGCAATCTTTCTGGTGTGATATGTGCTAAATGTGACTTTAAAAACTGAAAAGGAAATGCACAGAAATAATCACCACATTCTGTTACGCTAGGGTGGTTAATATTTGACTGATTCAAAGACCTCATTTTGTTCTTGATAGTAAATGTTTTTCTCTCTAACAAGAAATAAAACACAGCTAAGGCATATGTATTTGCAACATTGCAAAATTAGTGCATCTCTAAAACATTGCATGAGTTTTCTGTATGGAGCTGAAGGAATACTTACTGCAGAGGTGGAATGTTTGATGGATCTGGAAAGCAAATCTGTTCTTAGCTGGCATATTCTAATGCCACGGCAACAGAAGTTTCGTGAAGCAAGAAACATGCCTGCATAATAAATAAGTGACCTGAAAAACCTTATAGATTCTAGGAAGGAGTTCCTACGCATCACTAAGCAATTTTAAGATAAGATCCTCTCCTCTTCCCCCAGTGATTTTGTTTCAATTAAGTAAGTGCTACTAAATTATTATCTAGTCACAGTTGTAAGCACAGAGGATGAAACTCTCTAATTGACAGGGCTGAAAAATGTTTCTGTGTCATCTCAAAGGAAGGTTTCCTTTATTTGACAACACTGATCTTTTTTTCTTTGAATAACAGCTAAGACTAAATGCAATTCAAGCTTCAAAGTCTCTGTTAGAAGTCTAGTGAAAATGTGTTTGTGTAATAAAAATTGGTGTTAAAATTGCTAATATTGAATGGAAAAAGAGCCAAATTTTTTACAAATTACACCTCTTTAAAACTGGTCTCCATTTCCATGTGTTTCAAATCAGGTATGGTGAAATCATGATAATGAAGATGACCAGTCACACTGGAGAGGGAGGCCTATGAACTTTATGTAACTACACTAAGTTTTGTCACAGTGACTTGGCAAACATTAAATATCTCCTCACAGCTGGAAACAGCTAGAAAAGACTCTTTGTGTAGAGTAACACATCATTCACAGACAGGAGAAAATGTGTCCTGTTAATTAATAACTATCAAAAAAGAAGTAAGAACTGGTACTTCAGGCAACTATTTCCAGAAGATACTTTAAAACATATGGATTAGATTACATTGCCACAATGACTGAAATGTGTTAGAAACATGTAAGCCACAAATCTAATGTCAGAAACACAGTAGCCACGGCAGCATAATTATTAACTTTGTTTTCCAGTATTCTCATTAAAGGGTATATAAGTCCTGTTTCCCCCTGACTTTGCTACCTGAGAAGGAGAAGAGAACAAAAAAAGGAAAAACAACACTATTTGTACTAGAAACAAAGGGGCGTGCCATTGCCTCTTAAAACAATGCCGTGCAAGGCTCGTGAACAGAAAGAAAAAAGGTAAATCAATAGCTCTGTCAAATATGATGTTTTCATTAATAGAATGCTTTTAGTTCAACAAGAAAGTGTCCTTTATTAACTAATAGAAAAGGCCAATCAAAGATGCCTCAATGCATAAGTTTTTAAAATATGCTGATTTTGCCTTTCTCTTACTCCAGCTACAAACTCAGTCTCACTTCTGAAATTAAGGTCTTTCTCACACAGTATTGAGTTGTGGCTAACTCAATTAGACCTTCAAAATACCCCCACAATCCCATTGCATTTAGCAATCTGCAAGTAAAAAATTGGTGTTCATTTACAAGAAACTCTGCTAGTCTGAGGACTAGCAAAAGTAAACAGCAAGTAAATCTTGACACTAGTCAGCAGATACTCTGAAAGGCACAGAAGAAATATATGTGTTTAAAAAAGATGTGAAAATCCACTTTAAGTGATTTCTAATAATACCACTTAGCATATTCAAGGTTATCTTTGAGAACAGCTTTGCAAAATCAAAAAGATTATGAAGGTCTCTATTTCTCCTCTTGTTTGAGGTTAAAAAAACTACTTGTGTAATATCCTGATGCTGTCTTAAAACATGACCATGACATTGATGCCATTCCCCAGGGTCAGGCCAAAGACAGCGTAACTCTTGCAGCCCGCTGTGAACACTTGCAGTAGTTAGTTAGCGCAGAGAGACACACGTGCATATATTTGCCTGATTCATTTTGTATTGAGAAATACAAAAACATGCAAGGCTTACATGCAGAACTAGCTTGCAAGTAAGAAAAATTACTGACAGTTGTAAATATTTCCAGCATTAGTGCCATGGTGCACTAAAAACCAGAGACATTATTTGACATGAGGCAATCACACAAAAACACCACACTGAATGAGCAGCAACAGACCTGTATAACTGCGGCCTAGTCAATCTCTGTAAGTGCCTAAAATACCTGAAGAAAAAATTATATCCACCTTTAATACCACAGAAATGTAGAAACTGTGAAAACTTTATGAGGAACATAAAGGAAACAACTTTGCTGAACAGCCTCGGTAAGAACGGGCGCTGGCATGTCACACTTCTCCCACTGTTTCTATCTTTGTGACACTTCTCCAATGAAAACTGAACAGCGTTTGTTTAGATTCAAGAGACAAGACTACTGGCCATTAAATGGAAAAGCCTCCTATAAAGTACTTTTATGACTTCTTTTATTTTTAGAAATGCCTCTTTTCTCATCTGTAACTCTGAGTACCTCATAGTAAGCTACTCTAGGAAGTAAAAGGGAAAGGCCTCCTTAATAAAACCAGATACTCTCCCACACATTGAGAGAAAAAAAAAAAAAAGAAGAAGAAGAAAAAAAAAAGCAAGGCCTACTCTTTTTTCCCAAACACACACATTCCCACTATAATTTCACTATAATTTTATATGACATGTTAAGACATACCACAGGCTCAAGAGAATTATTTCCTGTTACTTTTATGATGAATGCACTCTCAATTATTACCCCTGTATGTGTTTTATCACAACTAAGTATGTGTAAGGCACATCAGTGAAATGGTTTATATTATCCTAAGCTAAGTTTTTATCATTGGGATACAAAGTTTCTTCCCGATCAGGGAAGTTACATGCCAGGTAGCTAGACAAGTACTGCAAACCCCATTTCAACTCTCTTCAAAATTTGTAAGGTTCTTCAAACACAGAAAATACACTGATCTTTGTGGGGGAATTAAAAGGTGATATTAATTTCTTTCTTAGTCATATTAATGTTTCTTTTTGCAATCTTGGAGCCAGACATCAGCATTTTGGCCAAGAGTCGTGTCTGCTAAACACAGAAATTCAATTAGGAATTCTTTTTGTCCCATTCTAATTTTCAGTGCTCTGAAGCATTCATGCAGTCAGTTCTCCTGGAACTCAGGCTTGCATATCCATAGAGAAAACAGGAAAATTAACATGTTAGAGGAAAAGGGATAACAAATGACTACTCCTACAGCTTTCTATATTTTTAGGGGAGTGAGAAGCAAGCAAGGGTACCAGAAAGGTCAGGGCAGTAAATGTTTTTTAGTGGGACTGGTAGGAAGACACATTCTGGTTGTTAATTGGGTTGAAACACAGATTCACACTTAAACTAGACTGGAAGATACGGTTGGACTTGGTCATGGGAAATAGATGAATACATCTGTGTACTAACAATCATTTAGTTCATGCTGTACTTTGTAACTGTGTTCCAGCACAGATACAATCTCTGAGTTGTAGGCTCTTCTGCTCCCTTCAGCTGCCCAACCTCCTGATCATACAGGACCCTGATGTTCGGATGCTGCTGAACCTCTGGGGCATTTTATAAAAAGTTACAATTTTGCAATTAATTGATTTTTCTCCTTTGAAACAAAAGGCCAAATGCTACTGTTCCTTTATTTTTGAGCTTCAGTTATTCCATCTCTAAAAAAAACGTGTCACAGATCTTGAACAACACTTGATCACACCTCTTAAGCTGCTGCATTTTTTGAGGTAACAAATAGTCTCATTTTACTGTGGAACCTCAGTGACAAACATTACTAGAAACACTGAAAGCCTGTCTGCCACCACTGTAATGTCATAATGTAAATGTAATCCCTGTTATATTTGTGTTGGGCATAATATTTTTTGGATAAGCAAACCTGGACAATGTTTCACCTCACCTAAATGCCGTCAAGTCTCTGAAGGACTGTGTCTTCTTATTGTATAGAGGATGAAAGCCTTGGAGAAAGAAAAGGTGCCATCTTACCAGTGGAGGCCTCTCCAGGACTTTTTTTCCTACCACCTATATGCAATAGATGGCTTATTGAGCCAAGAGAAGCGTTGCCAAAATCACTGTACTCAGGGAAGTTGGGCAAGGGCACTGAACTTAAAACCTGCGGTATGAGATTTATCGTAGTAGTCAACATTTGGTCATTTCTTCTTCCATAATCTACAAGGAATTGAGCAAACTGTGTGCAGAGAAATGAATTTTACCATACGGATTAAGGAGCGGGATGAGGTTGTGGGGGGTTGCTTTGGTTTTGTTTTTTTCCCCTCGTAGAGCAGCTCTACCACGTAGCCACCCTGTGCCGCATTTAGGCTCCCACCCACACGCGTTTCCAGCCCGCAGCGCGGGGCTGGGGAGGCCGGAACCTGCCGGGCACCGACGCCGCCCGCCCTCACCACAGGCCCCTCGCTCAGAGCCGGGGCTCCCCGGGCCCGGCCCGGCTCTGCGGGGCAGCGAGCGCGGCCCCCCCGACCGAGCCGGGCCTGGGAGCCGCCTCCCCGCGGGCTCTGGGCAGGGAAAGGCCCCGGCGGCACCGCCACACTCACCGCCCCGACACACTCACTTTTAATAGACTGTCTCCGCCGCCGCCGCGATCGCTCCCGACAGGGCGGGGCCGGGGCCGCCCAGCCCGCCGCTCTGAGGGGCGGAGAGCGCCCGGCCCCCCTGCTCATCCAGTCCGAGCACCGGAGCGCGCCCGGCCCTCCTGTCCCTCCTGTCCCTCCAGTCCCAGTGCCGGAGAGCGCCCGGCCCTCCTGTCCCTCCTATCCCTCCAGGCCCAGTGCCGGAGAGCGCCCGGCCCTCTTGGCCCTCCTATCCCTCCTGTCCCTCCTGTCCCTCCTGTCCCTGCAGTCCCAGTGCCGGAGAGCGCCCGGCCTCCCCGTCCCTCCTGTCCGTCCTGTTCCCCCTGTCCCTCCTGTCCGTCCTGTCCCTCCTGTCCTCCTGTCCCTCCTGTCCCTCCTGTCCGTCCTGTCCCTCCTGTCCTCCTGTCCCTCCTGTCCCTCCTGTCCCTCCCGTCCCTCCCGTCCCTCCAGTCCGATCGCCGGAGAGCGCCCGGCCCGCCCGTCCCGCCTTGCGGGTGAGGCGCTGCTGAGGGCGGGAGGACCGCGACGGGGCAGAACGAAGGCTTAGAAATGTCTCTCCCCGGTACCAAGTTGTGGTGGAGATATCTATATATCTATAGATATATAGATATATGTCAGAACTTGAATTACGCTTTTTTTTTTTTTTCTCGTCTCTTCGTGCTCGACTACATGTTGTTATGGAGCTACACACACACATGTACGTAGCATCTCCCAGGTATAATAAAACTTGGCGCTCTGTTGGGAAGAACTGAGCTAATTGGTTGCCTTACCTGGGCTTCGGCCTTTCTGCAGGGAATAAAGTGTTAAAATCGTAAAAAATTATCTCATGCCTAAGTTAGCCACTTATAAGGAAAAGAGTGAGATTTTACAGATTTCTTAAGGTATTCCATAAACTCATGGAATCTGCATTTTTAAGGTTCCCCATCGTGATCAGGACAGAGACTTACTCAACTTGTAAATGAAAAAGTTCCCTTTAATCAACCCCTCATCACCAAATTTGATTATTCAGTTAGAAATATGTATATATATTTGAAATGTCTTTGCAGCCTACTTTTCCTGCTCTTATAAATCTTTACAAAACTGGTTTGCCTTAATATCAACACCACTGCACTGATGTACATCATTGTACATCATTATTTAAGAGAAAGACCATACAACTCCAATTAATTTTTTATGCTAAGTCCCATTGTGATTCTGCAGAGCTGAAAGAACCCACAAATCCGATTTTACAAGGGCCTGGCATGACTGTGTCAAATATATTTCTTGTTCAACAATGTTCAACAATACAGATAAATATTTTTGAAAGAACTGTACAGTGAGAAAATACTTTCTATAGCAAGTCTTCATTGTTTCCTGTTAATGTGGATACTAGAAAGATCTCTGATGTGTCAGTAAGAATCACAAACATAAGGATTATGGGCTGAATGCAGATATGAAATGGGATAGATACACTATTTGCATATCATTACCATATTTATTGTGTTATGTATATAATCATTGTATATTCATAGAAAATGAAACAGTAAGAGCTGATTGAAGAGACCAATTTCACAGAACAAACTAGAACACTCTACTTGTATGTAGAAATACTCTGACAAGGCCAGAACAAAACAGCAAAATTAAGAAACAAGTCCCAGCAATTATTTTAGATCCTAAATAAGATGCACAAAGAACTTAACACTTTCTTTCTTTCTTTCTTTTTTTTTTTTTTTTTTTTTTTTTTTTGGTAATTTTTTTTTATATTTTTGGGTGTCTCAAAATGCCGTCCTTCGGGAGGGGNTTTTTTTTTAATTTTGGTAATGCTTCTTGAGAATTCTGGTGGTCTCAAAATGCAGTCCTCTGGCAGAGAGGACATCTGCAAGCATGCACTGGAGGGCAGCAGATCCCAACCTCTGCTGTGTCATGAGGAGCTTCAGAAAGGGGGGAAAAGAAATTTTAGCCTACCACTGGCCTTTTGTTCCATTGATGCACGTATTTTTCAGAGACTTGTGTACAAAGCAGATATCATGAGGTAATCCATGAACTGATATTTCCCAGGCCTCTGCATCAGCCTGTCTACTCTAGGCCCATGATACAGATAGCTGAAGGGATGTTGGTGAGATTCCCCTGATTCATCCTCAGATGATGAAACAAGCACTGAGTTCTTACCCTGAGTGATGCTCAGTGTTTACCAGATCAGCAGAGATAGTCAAGAATACAGCAGGTTCTGAATCTTGTCTGCTTCAACTGGCACTGACATTTCCTCTCTTGCAAGAATATGACACTTGTTGGTGAAACAATCTTTTGAGCTTGTGAGTTAATAGGAGCCACTGCAGTTTAATGTGGCAAAGACAGTAGTGTCTGTTATTTTACTTACAATTCTGTAGCCTCTGGTGCAACAGTTTTGGTATAAGTTTCAACTGAAATAATATGAAAAACATATAAGAGGTTCAACTTCTGCAACAATCAAAGTCTGCTGTAGTGGTGGACAGCTATGAATCTTGTAGTTGCTACCTATGTGCAGTTGCAATTTTTCAAATTCTTCCCCTAAAAATGACAGTTTCTTTTTAATGTAATGGTATTTTGTGTTTTAAGCAGGAAACCCTCACTTTGCTTTCCAGTCAGATGGTCTTGAAGGAGGCCTGTCTCATCAGTGTTAGAGAAATTAAGTAAGCAGTCCAGCCTTCCTACACTTTGAGCAGTATGAAGCTCCAAAACTTCTGTTTCAAAGATCACTAGCTTAAAAGAATTTTACCAGTTCTGGCACAGCAGGAAAAACAGGAACACTGAGCCTAATGATTAAATACATTGTCTGACGAATGCAGCATTCAACAGTTTTCATAAAATTAAATCAGTCCTGAAACCAAGGGCTCAGCTAAAGTGATAAATTTAGGTGTGGTGAGGCATTTGGTTTTTTTAGGTTTATCTTTCATACATAAAAATAATATCTATTTCTATATTTTAAAAGTAACTTCGCCATCACCTGTATTTAACTTTTCTGACCTTTTTAAAGTGCCCCTAGTATCTTGTACTGAGGTTCAGTTTAGAAGCATCTCACTCATTATGTAAGTGCTTAATAATGTCTCCTCAATTTTTGATAAAATCTACCATGGCAGCTTAACACATTCTCATTCATTAGAAGTAAGAATTAGTGCACTTTTAGTCTACTTTCTTTTCCTATAATCCAGGTCTATCTTTTTTTTTTTTTCTTTTAATAGGAAAGGAGGTCAGAAGTTTCTATACTTCACAACTGATTAGTGAGGCAGTTCAATTGAAGAGGACAGAATTACTTGGCAGAATTTGAGTGCCCAAGCACACTCTTAACAGTCCATAAAAAATCAGCTGACTTCAGCTGTGTTTTGTCCATCGAAGTTTTTTACCGTAGCTGCAGTAGATAAGACTCTAATAAACCTGTATCTTGGTCAAATCAAAGTAGAGATGAAAAACAAAATTTAAATCAGTTTTCCCTTGGCATATTGCCAATATTTTCCAAAGTGGTATTATACAAGTCATAAAAGTAAAACCTTATATGTGGCTGTTCCAAAAGGCAGGTACGTACGTGTTGTAATTTCCTTTTTATATGAATTTAAGGCCCTAAAGATTTTTTTTTGTCAACAAGAAAAAGTATTTAATTACTGATGGGACCTACAACTCTTCGTCACAGATTTGTTTACTAACAAGAAATGGACAAAAGCCTATTTTTCTCATTACAAAATCAACTGAGTAGCAGATGAGATAATCTCTTTGCTCATAATTCCTCTTCTTAGTATCTTCCTTTATTCCTTTCCTTCCTCAGAATTGCACAGCTATGCTTTTCAAGTCCTGCTTTTCCAGCAAAAGCACAGAAAGGCACACTGGTGTCTGCAGCAGCTGCATCCCGTGCTCATGCCTGTGCAGTAGGTTAGGCAGGACACCCACACACCTCTCAGCCATGGACAATTTGGAGTCTCTCACATGGGAGGGACCATCCTTACCCCCAGCCCATGGCCCTGCTGCCACTTCACAGTCTGCCATGTTGTGGCTGTAAGCCCTGCTCAAGAAAGAGTGTCAATCTTGTCTTTTGCAAATCCTTATTGAAGAGATGTTCTGAGGAATTAGTGTGCCATCTTGAAAAGAATGCATGATAATACAGATGAAGAAGTACAGCCCAAATATCATGCAAGCCCAGGTTTTTTCCTAAAGGCTGAGTCCTGCCAGCAGCTGGATTAGAGAAGAGGATGTGAGACTCTGCTCCCACACTGTGTGACTAACACTGGATTGCATAAGGGAAGTCTAGGGAGCTGGAAATACTTCAGAGAGAATTTCCCATATTACTCAGAGTATGGAGTATTAAACAAATGCATAGGATTTTCCAGTCATTTGGGGTGAGCTGTATGACTCGTGTCTGACTACATTGTTTTGTGATTAAACATTCCAAATATGTGCCAAGGAACTCCCCATAACAAGTTGTGCTGTAAGCATTTATTTTGATTCTCATTAAAAAATAATGAGTTTTTCTTTTCTTTCCTGGTAGGCTGCACTGTTACAATTGTTTATCAGATAGTAGTTACTGTATAAGCTTGGCACTGTTTTAAAAAGGGCATCATGGCCAATTAATGTGATCCTGGAATTCAGATTATGCTTGCATTATTGCCTCTAAAGATCTAATCTTAGAAGGTGCTGAGAGGACTCCAATTTTAAATGACCTCATGCATTTTTAATGAAAGTATGAGAAAGAAAATTGAATGCAACTGCAGAGTGAAGCAGGTGTTGGAAAGCTCTAGCATTTCTTAGCAGTATCCACAAGCAATTAATTTATTTGGATATTCTTCATGCCGCCAATGCTGATCTTATATTTTGTCTATGTGTCATTGACTTCTTTATAAAATTAAATATTTTTCTTTTGTGAGGGTTCATGGACAAAATTAGCTTTTTTCCCCCCTGTAGAATCATGCCATTAATAATAATGAAAAAAGGTTTGACAATGGAAGTATTTTCTGACAAATTCCAGAGATACCTTCCTTGTATTTGAATTGAGGTAAAGATACTTTGGTATAACAGACCTTCTTGTCCTATTTTTCCTATGCTCTCTACAAAACATATAGCAAGTTTCTGTTGAGATGTAGCAGAGACATTTTTGTCTTATGGGCTCCAAGTTAGCAGAAAGTGATTCTGTGACTTTTTTCTGGCAGGGACTTCAAATAGTAAAGAATGGATGTGTACACTCTCTGAAGGGATATAAGGAATAATTTTTTCAAATAAATCACTGACCAACCTCAAAATATACATTCAGAAAGAAGACTGAAGGGAATGGGGAGAAGATCCAGATTGAATGTGTGCTGAAAGACAAATAATTTGCCTTTGGTCTTTTGATCTAACAGCTTCCCTGAGGGTCCGAGACTGCAAGGTGAGGGGCAGATACTGGTTTTTTGTAAGGGCATGTTAATGGGAAAGATCCTATACTGTTGATCCCAAATTAAATGTCTCAAAATGATGTAAAGTGAAACCTTGTAACCAAAAGTGTTTAACTGATACACTTAGTTTGGGTAACCCCAAAGTGGGGAGCAACATCACACATAAACCAGGCTGCAGATTGAGGCAGCAGCAACTTCTGATGAAAAATCAGCTAGGGACTATAATCAGCAACAAGAGAAAACTTGAAGGGAGTGATCCTCTTGGGCTTTCCCAGTTGAAATCAGGGCTGCATGTCTGAGGCCTAACAAGTACAGGAACAGTGATGACATAAAACAACACAGTCAGGAGTTCCCTGCTGGAGGACTTCTGATTTTAGCAAGCACAAAGTTGGCCCCAGACAAGTGCTGAATTCAAGAAACTCAAGACTTTCCAAGAGTGCTGAGCAAACAGAAATGGGCATTAATGAAATTTTTATTAGGTGTAAATTTCTCACCCCTGTGCAAGGTGAATGAAATGTAAAAAATAAGATAGCATAAGTGAAAGAGGCCTAGGAGTTAAGAGAAACCAGGATCTGCATAAGAATACACTGAAGTGTATTTCTGCAGAAAATTATGTGATGTAGTGTTTCAAGTGTTATATTCTTAATTGTCTCTTTTATGACTTGTACTTGCAATACTAGAATTGTACAGTGGAGTCAAAGCATCTGTGAGCAATAGGAGTGAATGGTATTTGAATCCCAAAGCACTAATTTTGGTTTTAATTATTATTTGTTAGTAGAGTTCTAGCAGACACACAGCAATTATTAGTAATGCAGTATTACGTGTCAAATGTGAGCTGATAATGCCTGTAGGGCTACTAGAACCAGCAAACATTTCTTTTCTGTTGAAAGGTCTTGGAAGACAAATACTCATTTTATGCTGTCTACTTGGAGTCCACCTTAGAAGTTCCTTGGAAAGTCTCAGACAGAGACTTTGCAATTAATCAACAAGATGCAAGGATCACCAGGTGACAAGAATGCAATACCATTGACACGACACAGAGAATCTCATTTTTCATGGGAAAAATTTCCCATTTCCCTTTCTTCAGCATTAAAAAACAGGGCAACGACTGGAAAACCACCTGCTTAGAAAACCCTTGCTTGTGCCACCTTATGCTGTTGAGTTTGCTTTTTTATTTCCTTTCCCTTTTGTGGTTACTCAGAATGCCTCCTTAATTCTGACATTCTGGTTTCTTTATTCAAGCCCTTTATTTCCTCTCCAATCTCTTAATTTTTCTTTTTTTTTTCATGTGAAATACTTCTCATATGCTATTTTTTATGTAGACCTTCTGTGGGCTTAGCACAGGCTTTGTTTTGAACACAGATGAAGAACCACCTAGCTGTTACCTGTTTTATAATGGTGACTTATTCCAATTAACCTCAGTGTGGCTTTCAGCACTCTTACCTGTTTTACCTTTCAACACTGAGTACCACCTTGATCCAATTTTTTGACATTTCTTCTGTGGAACAGAAAAAGTCTCTGTCTCTCTGTCTGCCTTTTCAAAGTAAATTTCCCTAACAGGGAGTTTTGTTTTAGAATTATATCTGTATTTTCTACTCCCCTTCTTCTATCTTCAGCATATTCGTCTTCTTCCTATGTTTTGAAGTCCACTAAAAGCCTTCATTCAGCAGAGTATGTGAACAGAATCTTTGTTCAGTAAAATGCTTAATTATGTTTTTCAGTGGCGTTCTTACAAATGAGTTAGGAGCACATGTAGTACTGCCCTGGGACCAGTTCCTGTCCTTGTGAAGGGCAAGAATTAAGCACAGTCTTACTCCTGTATCTCTGCAGCTCTCTCTCCCCTTCCTTCTAACACTCACTCTCAGCTGAGGACAATGTGCCAACCACTGAATGACTTGAAGACAAGACAGCTGTATCTGAGTTTAGTAGCTTCCATCAACCCCTCTGCAAAATGTCATACTCTGGTTATTGCAAGCAGTTTGGAACAGATGGCCAGGTAGGAAGTGTGGCGCTCAACTAAAATTCACTGTAGCACCATCTTGGTTTTCATAGAGCCACAAGAGGTGCAGGCAATTCTTCTTAACTGGGTTTTGCTGTGGTGTTTTTTGTTGTTGTTGTTGTTTGGTGGTTTTGGGTTTGGTTTTTTTTCTGCAGGGCCCTGTATATTTGCACACTATAAAGAAAGACATAGCTGATGATTAGGGTAAAAGGTGTTTTTAAATATTGTTCTAATTTCACCTGGCATAAAGCTGTCAGGGTTTTGGAGGGAATATGAAATGTCAGACCCTGAGACTCCCAATTTTCACATTATCTATGGCTTTGAGATACTCCTGTCTTGAGAAGAAAATATATTGATATTTCTGTCCAGTTGATACTGGAGGAAATTTTTATGATTATCCTAATCATCTGATGAACCATTTTGAGGTCCGTACTGTCCCGCGCAGTCTGGGAGGAGCAGGGGTCTGGGAGCGGGAGGCCGAGGACGCGTGCGGGTCCCGCCGGGCCGGCAGAGCTGTGACTGCCCAGGGATCCGGCAGAGGGAGGTGTTGTTCTAAAATACCCACCCTGCAGGAGAGCCTTTGTTGGCCACTGCGAGCCACGCTATTGCATCAGGAATCAATGGTCTGGAGCGTATGGAACATGTGATTTAGAAATTGTCAGTAGAAGACAAAGAAGCTTTAGCAAATGCCAGAAAGAGCAAGTGAGATAATAATCAGGATGTGCCAGGGAATGAAAATAAATTATATTAATAACTATGAAGCTTACATGTTTTTTATTCTCTTAAGGAGAATAAATGGAAATATGGAGTTTTAGGAGTTAGAGTTGTGATCTGCTTGTTCATGCTTCACCTAAGTATGCAGCTGTAGCCTTTCATACCAAAAGACAGAATCTTGAGAATCAGACAGCCAGAAACACACTTGCTGATCATAAGGCAGGTTGTCATAGGGTGCTGTATGTACAGAACTGGCTCAGCTTCAGATACTGCTGCCAGCATGTTCACCGATCAAGATGCTGCTGCTCCTGCAACTCCAAGCACTGCTGGAGGGTTAAAAGACAAGAGTAATATCATCTCTGTAATATTAAAAAGAATTTTCCATAGAAAATATTTCAAAGTGGAATTTTGACTGTATTGCCCTTTAAAATATACAGCACTTTACTATATTGCTTTCCCTTTCTTACTACATGAGATTTCCCAAAATTGCACAAGTGAAGCAGATGCTTTGGATACTCAATAGTCACACTGAGCATAACATTTTAAATCATTATTTATATATATATATATGTATTCAAAGTTGTGTTTGTGACAGCTAAATAGCAAGTTAAAAAAGATCAGGGGACGGCACAATGTGTGAAACGAAGCTCAACTTTCACAGTATTGTCAAGCTGTTGTTTTTCAGCATCTTATAAATGGCTGTCACAAACAAACAGAAAGGGTGTTGGAGCTTGAAGAACATTTTCCAGATAATGTTGCTTGAAAAAGACTGGAAGAAACTAATCCTGAAATAATTGTCATTAAGATAACCCTAAAGATGAGCTTGATCTGCTAGGTATACAGTGAGTAGCTGTACTGCTAGAACAGTGCTGCTTTTGAGTAAGATGTTAGCAAAATACTTCCTTTGCTCAGAGATTGGTGCGGTGAGACTGATGGGTTGAGTCCTCCCCTTGTGCTCCCCCAGGAGCAACCCAGTATCAGAGTAAAGAACTAAACCCAGATAATTGTGCTGCAATCTTCTGCTCAAGCAATTATGAACCTTATGAACGTTAACTTCCTTGTTCTGACTTAATTCAATACTTTGATTCTTGGCACAAATAATTCTTGGTTTTATAATTTAGTCAAACATTAACTTGTCTTCCTAGCATATTGCTGACAAAAAGAAAATATGGCGAATCCTGGAGACAGGCTTTTCTTTTTTGAGTTGGTAGAAAGCAAGATTATAAAATGAGATTTACTTCTATTTATTTTGCTCATGGACAGGGGAAATAGTCCCAGTAAAACAGATTAAATAATTCCTCAGGGAAACCCTAATAGAGCAGAAAATTTGTCTCGATGATACAGCCAGCTAAGGAGGCGGCAGGCCATGAGACAAAAGGGAATTGGTCTCCTGGGAAGAAGCTGGCCTGCCCTTTGCTGTTTACCAAACCTCACCAAGGACTCTTGGAGTGGCAATTGCAGACAATGGCACGATGTTGACATCTTTGTGGTGATAGCAGCTGTTTCTCTGAGGGTAGATTACTATCAGCGTACATCACCTAAGTAGAAACTATCAGCCTAAAACAAATACATTCCCTGCTAGGCTACTACAGTGACCGTGACCGCAAACTAGAAAAACAAACTTTTTTTTTTTTTTTTTTTTTTTTTCCAACACACCTTTTCATTGGTATTTCTACATGTTTGGATTAGAAAGTGAGGTTCTCTTTTGTTTTAATTAGTTTCACTTTTGGCTCCGGTGCAATGCTTGTGCTTCCTCAAAAGGATGATATATTTTAATGTCACTTTAAATTGAAACTAAAACTACTAGATAAATGTGTACTGAATACACTGAAATACTGAAAACTGTGAATACAATTTGAAAATTGTTAACTTTTGCAAAATTTAGTGTCTTTGCTATTTAAAATGAAGGCGGTTTTGTACAGCTGCGGAGAAAAGGATTTTTGTGTTTCATGGAAGAAAAGCAATATTTTGAAAATAGTCCCTTTTCCCACAAAATTGATGACCGGATAGAAAATAAACATTACCATAGCAGAGCCTGTGTAAGGAGTGTAATTCTACTGTAAATAGAGCTTAGACTAGGCCCTTGCAATGGTGTTACTAATAATGAAAATATGTCAGGACAATTACTTGAATAGAGCGAGCTGTTTGCACGACTAAGAGGAGGGACAGAGAGCCCAACTGGCCCAGTTTTTGTGGAAATCTAAGTAAGAATCAAATTTTTCCTTCAGGCTTTCATGCTTTTGCCCAGCAGAACCGGCCTCTTCAGACATCTGGAGAGGGGAGCTGCACTGCCCACTGGGGAAAGAGGAGATGAAGTAGGAAAGTCAAATGAATTATGACTTCTAAAAACGTTGTGTTTATTTGTGAACTTCACAATATCGGTATCAGGTTTTCAGTGGAACTAAGAGCCGTGGAAGAGTCTGGCGGCCCCGACTCTTGGCTGCTCCTGTCAGCAAGGGCGGTGGGCGCTGGGTGCCGCCGGCCCCGGGAGGAGACCCCGGTGTCGCAGGGCGTTCGCAGCGGCGGTGCCGGGGCTGGGGCCGGCGGGCGGGACCTCATCCCGAACGGCCCCGCGGGGGGGCCCCGCTGCACCCCCAGCACCCCCCGCTCCTGCCGCCCGCCCACAGCGGGGATCCGCACTCCGCCCCAGCCACAGCCTCCGGGGGGATTAAATTGCATTTCGCGAGTGTCACGGTCTCTATTTTTATTTCTAACGGCCGGCGACAATGGCTTTCTCACTTCCTCCCCCTCTTCCAACGGCTCGGGTTATTTAAACGCCGGCACAGACGGCGCGGGGGGGTTGCTGCCTGCGGGCCGGCACGGCGGCGGCGCCGCGCCGAGAGGCTCTGAGGCGGGCGGGCCCGGCCGCGGGCCGTGAGGGGCGCTCCGGCGGCCCGGCAG
>VYZR01064682.1:0-12152 GCA_013400675.1 Oxylabes madagascariensis
GAAGTGCTACACTACTTCCCTGAGAAAAACAGCAGAAATATTGCCTCTGCCCACCAGTGTGGGGCCTCTAACAAAAATGACACTTGTGCTTGCCTGGGGACAAAGAGCTCTGCAAGCAGAACTTTGCTCTGACTCTCAGCTCACCCATACTGTGAGAAAAGTAACAAAATCTGCACAAAAACTGGGACTACCAGGTAAGAAATAAGTAATATTCAGAAGTGGCAGGCCAGAAAACATGTCTCTCAAGGAGCACTGTAAAAAATGCTTAGCTGTACACCCTGAACACTCAAATTTTATACAGAGGGATATGTTAAAAACTGCCCCAGATTTTAATTTTCCTCCTCAGTCAGCCACTTGTAGTCTTTCCTATAGTGAGAAGTAGGTGGTTTTCATATCATGCATGCTAATAACAATGTTAAAAAATCCACCCAGCACTCCTCACTGAATTAACTTTTACAGCTTTTTCTTGCATTTCAACATCATTTACCACAGCGTTAGTGCTGCTGTGTTCATACAGGGTCATGTGAAAAGACCTGGCTGGAGAAGAGTGGTTTTATTTTTCAGCCCCTCAGAGACAAAAAAGACAGTTGTCAGTTTGCAAAGACAAAAGATCCTTCAGATTTTTTTCTTTTTTGAAGGAGAGATTTGCTGAGATGGGTGATCCTAAAGGGACGGGACAGACAAGCTGCTATCCCATAGGATTCACAAGTATATACTCCACAAACACGTAAATATTCCCATTTTCAAGAAAACCATTGCTGTACATAGCTCAAGCACGCATGGCTGTGGTCACATATCCATCACAGCATATGGCCTAAGCCTTCCCAAAGTTTTACACCACATTTAGATTTAGTAGGAAGGATTGGCAATTTGTTAGAAAATGCTCATTTTCACTCTACTCACTGAAACAACAATGTCTTTTCTCAAAAGTATAGAAAAAAAGTAATTGCAGTCGGAAGGACAAAGGTGACCTGGCTTTGGCCACAGCAAAGACCATCAAACCAGAGTTCTGGAGCAGAGGAAACACAGAGTGATTTTCTTGCCTCCCTGATGGTTACCAGACCTGTTTTTAGGGGCTGTGAACGCTAAGCATGCACTACCTACACACACAGCATTTCCATCCTACTTCTCTAATTGGTCTAATCATGCATTTCATTATTAAGGTAATTTCTAATGTCACACATTGCATTAGCCAAGTCCTTCCATTTATTTTCTTACCCACTTTTACTCAGCTAATAAAGGAGAGCAAGAAGAGGAAAGAAACTTCCCATCTTCAACGCTGTTAAAACTTAACCAAGCTCTGCTCAGGCTTTTGAAGTACACTCTTCCCAGAATTAGGGCAACTTCATTTCATTTTCCCTGCTGCTGCAGACCAGAAACAGTTTCTCCAGAGGTGGGTTTGTAGGGCATTGGGACACTGTTTTCCAGCTGAAGGGCTGTAAGTAGGTGGCTGGGAAACGCCTGCATCCTCAGCAGCTCCCTGCAGCCCTGCCAGCCGCAGCCCCTGCCTTTCGGAGCCCGTCCCAGATGGATGAGTGACTCAGTTGTCACTCAGCATCAACGAAGGGGATCCTAAGCCACAGGGCTCATAATTTCCAGCTTGTAAATCCACTAGAAATACCTCCCTCGCCCTTCCTCTCCTCACCAACCCCACAGCTTACTTTGTTTTAAATGGATTTGCCTATTTCTTTGCTGTCAACTGCTACCAGTCTGCTTCTCACAGGACCTTAAATGAGCAGAGGACACTGTCCTGTGGGCTCAGTTCAATTAATCATTTCAACTAATGGCCGCTTAATTTGGTTGGTAAAACATCAGCAACTACGCTGCTAATCCAGACAAACCCAAATCCCTAGGGCACAGTACCGAGGCAGGGTGTGGGGGGGAAGGTGGGGGGCTATGATCACATCTGCCCCACTCTGGAATTGCTCCTGGAGCCCTTCCACACCCTTGGTAAGTGCCTCAAGTAACACAGGGACGTGCTGTAAAGGCAGGAACAGGTATTGCCATGAGAGCATCATGTCAGCCCTGGCAGCAACCCGGAATCCTGAAATCCTGAAGAGGGACACAGAAGGGCTTGGCATTAGTGTGTTGACCTCATGTTTTGTCTTCATTATGTAGCTCAGTTTGGAAACGGTTAGGATGCATGTTGTAGGGAGATCAAAAAGATCCTTTTTGTTGGGTGGAAGGGGTTAAACTGAAGTTTGAAAAGAAAACTTTTGAGGGATTGTTTCATAAAGAAATTCAGAAAGATGAAATTAAGATGGTTTAGCCTCAGAGCTTTACTCTAAAGAGAACCAGAGGCAAAGCAGCAGAAGAGGACAAGACCAGCACTTGTGAGCTCCCAGCCCAAATCCCTGCAGCAGCCCAGCAGCTCTCTGTGTCTCTGGGGTGAGCATGCTTTTACCCTGAGCTTTTGGTGTGGTGCTGACAGCCAGGCATGAAAGAAAGCTGCAAAACAGTAACATGCTCTCTTGTAGTCTTGCTGTCTCGCTTGGGACACTTCACTCTAAGTGATAAGAGCAGATCAGTGGTGATGGCATTCATAACTGAAAGCAAACACCCACTGTCTGCCTTTCAGTAGCTTCCTGCGGCTGGCTGCTCAGCTTCCTAATACCTTAAAGACCTCAGACCCATTTAAACTTAAGACACTGTTGTAAGGAACTCGATGCTAAACATGTTTTTGCCATCAAGAGGAGCCTGCCTGACACCTCACAGCAGATAGTAAAAGGGTTTGCCCGCTCACACTGACCACAGGACTTACTGAATAGCAACTTAGTTAAAATGATGAAAAAGGTCCCAGTTTTCAACTAAAGCTAGAACTTGATAGACTTATTTAATAAGCAGCTGACTTGGAAAATACAGGTGTTTCCAGAGTGTCATGCATGATCCTGCAGTGCCACCCAGGCCACCTCCCTCCTCCATGGCCTTTGGTGCAAAAATCTTCCCAAATGCTAAATGTTGCCTAAACACAGATAAATTTAGGAAGTCTGATTGACTGCTCTTTGCCACAGCATGACTGACAGCTTGCAGAAACGAGAGAGAGAATTAATGTGTTTAACAGTGCCACAATAATCACAATATATTTACATTTTTCTGACACATTAGTCAAACATTTATCACTTCTTAAAATGCAGCTATGATACTTTGTCTCAACTGTCATGAGTCACAATATAATTACATGGTAATCATATGGCAATTAATTTATATGATATTCATTTGAAACAGAGAAGAATTAAGCTTGTGATAGCGTGCAAAATTAACAGGCACACCAGACAAGGAATGAAAATCACGCCACTGGAAAAAAAAAAAAAAAGTAGGAAAATAAATCTTAAAATTAGTGTTTAAACAAATTGCTCCAAGCTTTAGAGAAAAGCTCTGAGGCTAAACCATCTTAATTTCATCTTTCTGAATTTCTTTATGAAACAACCCCTCAAAAGTTTTCTTTTTAAACTTCAGTTTAACCCCTTCCACCCAACAAAAAGGATCTTTTTGATCTCCCTACAACACGCATCCTAACCGTTTCCAAACTGAGCTACATAATGAAGACAAACAAAACATGAGGTCAACTAATGCCAAGCCCTTGTGTGTCCCTCTTCAGGATTTCAGGATTCCAGGTTGCTGCCAGGGCTGACATGATGCTCACGTGCCAAGAGACAATCGTGGCAATACCAAGCTCTCCTTCCTTCAGAGATCTCCAGCCCTGCAATCTCTTTTTCTAATCTTAGATAACTGCAGGTCAGAACTCAAAACTCAGGCACCAAGCTCTGGTCACCAAGCTGAACCCTCTGGTGATGGGAAACTTCCAGAGGGACAAGGTCTGAGGGAGGCAAAGATGGTTCGGTCACAATCATAATATTCCCTCTGTCCAAAACCTAGGAGCAGGATGAGTGGGTGAAAAAAACACAAGCTAAAAAACCAAGGGGTACCCTCCAAAGATGAAGTTCAGAACTTATGAAAGGCCTTGAACAGCAACATTTTAACAGTAACAGAGAGTAAATAATAAAAAAAGAAAAATATTTCACAGTGAAGAAAATTAAGATGCTGTATGTGGTAAATTATTCTATTTACAGCTTCCTTTTAAAAAGTCATACTAATTAATGACTTCAGCTAATCTCATTCTTATTCACAAGACAGCCTGTATTTATTTTGCAAAGAAAATGTTTAAATGGAATAGCCTATTGAGAACTTCCTAACTCATCTTCAGCAGTTGTCTTGGGAAACAGCACTGTAGTCATATTTAATACATGCACTGTGTACAGCAACTTTGATGAAAAGGGGAATGAAATTATACAATTATTGCATTAATTATACATTATACACTTTTGTTCAGTGGCCCTTAGTGCTTTTCAGAATAGCTGGGTCACCTGGAGGAAAATTGCACTGCAAAGCTTTTTCATTAACACCCCAAGCAGCTGGAAGAACAAAACCCAACAGCTACTTGAAAATAAGCCCCATGGAGTAGATGGGGTGGGATACAGGGGTCATGCAGTATCATATTTCAATCCACCCCCTTATCCTGCTTTGGTCTTGGAAAATACTCAGTCATTCTGGCTCCTCACCTTGGGATGCTCTTGAAACACGTCTGGAACCGCTGGGTTTTGCCCAGCAGTTTAAGTCAGCCTGGCAGAGTGCTGCCATAATTCCCCCACACCCCTTATCCTCACCTGCTCTCGCCCATCCTGGCCCAGGAGCTCCCACGCACTGGGAAATGGGAAGCACCATTTTGGTAGCCCCCTTCAGCAGGGAGCTCCCTGTGCACCTGAGTGTCGCCCAGTGCAGCCTTCTGAGAAGAAATTGCTTTGTATTCTTATCAAGATCTTTCCCACACTCTAAGTGTCAACAAGAGGTTTGTTTTCATATTTTCATGGAGGAGGAGAGGGTTGATTGACCACTGACCTGGCCAGTAGGCAGGAGAGGTGGCAACTCTCACCTCCAATCCATGGATCCCTTTGGAGTTCTAAAAAATGTGAAAGATGTAAATAAAGTTTCTGTTTTGCGGCACGACTCAGCGTGTAGAGGTAATCCTTTCTGTCACCCATACCACACCTGAGGTAACGTCACCCTGCAGGAACATGTTCTCTCCCTGTCAGGCACGTTGGGAAGCAGCAAATCCCAAACTACAGAACCCACGTGCTGCCATGGAGCCTGAGAGACTGTAGGCAGGGCCACCCTGGCAAATGTGGTGCCAGGAACAGCACTGTGCCCACTCCTCCAAGCCCCCAAGCCTGGTAGCCAGCCAGGCCACCTGCTGCTGGTCTCATCTTGGCAAAATCACCAAATGAGTCGGTCTGAATAAAAAAAAACAAACCTGTTTCTGAGGCAAGCCAGAGGAATGGTGGCTGGCAATGCTCTGGGAAGCTGCAACCACAACCAGAAGATGGAGGAGGTGACACCAGATGTGGGAAGGGAAACTAACTAAGATGAAGGGGAACCTGTGCAAAAGGGTTAAGCTGGGGGGTCACAGCTGCTTGGGGCCTTTCATATGTGTTGATTTATAACTTCTTAGTGTCTCAGTTGTGAAATGGGGCCCAAAACTACTCTGCCCATCCAACAGCACAAAACAGAGCCCATCTCGTTCAGGACAGAGATGACAAATGACACTTGACAGCATCCCATCACTTCTTATATATCACAACTTCATTGCCAGCTGTCATACTGCAGAGCCACTCTCAGGCTCCTCCCCTGAAGTATGGGGAAGAAAAGTGGTTGTTTCAAGCTCCTGATCCCATTTACTGGTGGCCTTTCTATTTGTGTAGCGTAAATAGACCAAAGCTTAAGCAAATAATGAAAAAATAATAATGACCTAATTAATTCTCTGATTGATTTGATAAATGCTCTCCAAACAGAGAGGAAAATGGAATCATAAATAATGTACTCTTCCACTGATGGAAACAGTTTTGAACAAACTTGCATGTGGCTCAGTGTTTGCTGAGACTGCTCCAGTCCATCCACAGGTACCGTGCCTGCCAGGAGCTGCCAGCCTGAGTTCTCACGTGCTGTTGCTCCACCTGATGCAATGCCTGATGGTTTAGGAGCAAGGTGGAGGGTGCATAAAGAGCTGAGGCAAACAACTGTCCTGGTCCAGAGACACAAGACAGTCACTCCTTTTACCCTCCCTGAGTATGGCACATGCACGTTAAGCAGCACCAAGCCTGTGCTTTCAGGTGGGCAGAGAGAGGCTTCAAGTGGTTTGGCCTTTTCTAAAACCCGAAGTCCCATCTGGCTCAAGCACCCACACAACAGGGAGCTGCCTGTGCCCAGGCAGGAGCTGGTACCCCTGCACAGCACCTCTTACCCAACAGCCTCCCCAATACCCAAAGCCTTCTCCAGGCTCTGCAGCAGATCCATCCTTCTCTCCTTGGCATGTAGCCCGAGCTCACAGGAGAGGCTCCAGCTGAACTTTGTTTCTGAGTGCCCTCCCTGCCTGTAGAGCTAACACAGGCAGCTCTCACAGCGCATCTCTTTGAGGTGCATGGAGAGCAGGCTGGGCAAAGTCTCAGCAAATAAATTATTTATCATATTATTGAGCGGGTTTAGCAGATCAATATAAAGAAACCCCCAAATGCACTGAAATGCTTAGCAAGGCAAAATCCTTGCATCCACCAGATCAGTCTTTGCAAGGACTGGATTCTTCTGGAGAAGGATTCCCAATGCATTTATGTACGTTGGCAGTCAAACCCTGACCTCACTGCCCAGGGCGTCACCAGCCCCTGGACCACAAGGCAAGCACTTCCAAGATTTACCAGAACTATCTTGCTCCTGCTTTTATGCTCCAGTCAGTTCTCACCGATGACTCTTGGTGAAAAATGCCTTAGCAGACTGTAAATTCTGCCATCACTTCTAAGCCTGCTCCAGGCTCCCATTAAAAATGGCAAAAACAACTAGTTGTACATATATAAATTACACTTCTATGGATAAAAGCAGTCAATGTGGGAGATCAGATCTGGCTCAATTACTGCTTCCACGACAGTAATGGGAAAAATATTCTACCATGATCTATTGTAAATCCAAGAGAAAAGGCTCCAGCAGGGACTGAGCAGTTCCTGGGCTAATTGTAACTAATTAAAAAATGCAACAACACCATTTACAATAATTTCAATGAAGTTCAACGATAGACACATTTTAAAATTTTATTATAATTTCTGTGATTTTCATTTTGTTTCATTCATTACATTTCTTATGGAGGCAAGAACTCTTTTCACTACAACAAAATCTGACCTGCGTTTTTATGAATAACTTGTTTCCATCAAATTTTAACCCAGCAAAGAGAAGGCAGATTTGATAAAATGCCATGGAAAAATCCATCCTTATTAGTTTGGAGAAAATTTGCAAAGAATAAACATATCAGCACAGGAGGGGGGAATCAATTTTTGGTTGACCCAAGCAAGCTGCATATTAATCTTGAGTGTGGCAAATAGCTCTGCTGGGGAAGGAGAAGGAAAAACACATTTGAAAAATCAAGATGCTTATTGCTTTGAAGTTTATTAGAACACATTATTTAAAACAAATTAAGAACCTGGTGATGAACAAAAAAAAATTCAATTGTTGCAAAGAAACGCTTTGCAGGACTTTCAGTTTGATGAGTTAAATAAAAGGATTCCTCACCTGGGGCAACCCCAATTGACTTTTCTAATTCCTTCCAGTTCAACTGAAGCATCAAATATTTCTACAGCTCTGGCTTTTACAGAAGTTTGCTTCTCCTGGTAACAAATCCTCCTTTCCCACCTCCCTCACCCAGGTGCTGCAATCTATTATTAGGCCTCTCATAAAACATCACCCAGTACCTTTTCTTTCCCCACTGCAAAAGCTTTATCATCGACAGCAGGACAAAACTCATGAAACATCCTTTCAAATGCCACCAAAACAGCACCCACACCCCAAGCTCCACTCCAGCTGACCAAGATGAAATCCCACCACTGAGATGCCAAGAAGCCACGGGCAGCAGTGCTCGTGCTCATCTCTCCAGCATTTTTTTTTTTCCCCAAAGGTTCTGGGCTGGGCATCACCTCATTCTGGCCGCAGTGATAACTTTCAGTGAACAGCTCTGACAGGGGCAGTCCCCCGAGGCTCTGCATGCATATACAGCACGTATTTAAAGCTAAAATGGAATAATCCATTTAACTTGTACCAGGGGAATGGGGTTCCCCATTCACTGCCATACCTGGCTGCTGTATTTCAACTGCCTGGCTGCAATTTGCCATTGCTCCACTGGGAAAGTTTTGGAGATCTCCCGAGGAAGACTTCGAAAATAAAAAAAAACACAAGGTGAAAACTCCTAAATGAAAACATGAGGAATTGATGTAGGAATCTTAGGGGTAAAGATGATTATGCACCACCTCACATTTCTAGGATGAAACTCTGCCAGGCACTGAGAAGAGAAGGAGCAGAGGTCTTCGGATGGAACAACCACATGCTAAAGGTGAATAGGTGGCTAGGGTGACAGACAGAACAAGCTGAGGACACCTGGACTCCAGCACAGACAGGAACATAGTCAGATATGGGGTCTGCTGGGATCCCTGGGGGAAGCGTCTGCTTGGCCATCATCGCACGCAAACCATGGAGTGATCCAGCAAATGCTCTTTGACAGAGGGCAAACAGGTTCCACACCGACAGCCCCAGTATAAAGGGTTGTACAGACCATGGAGTGATCCAGCAAATGCTCTTTGACAGAGGGCAAACAGGTTCCACACCGACAGCCCCAGTATAAAGGGTTGTACAGACCATGGAGTGATCCAGCAAATGCTCTTTGACAGAGGGCAAACAGGTTCCACACCGACAGCCCCAGTATAAAGGGTTGTACAGACCATGGAGTGATCCAGCAAATGCTCTTTGACAGAGGGCAAACAGGTTCCACACCGACAGCCCCAGTATAAAGGGTTGTACAGACCATGGAGTGATCCAGCAAATGCTCTTTGACAGAGGGCAAACAGGTTCCACACCGACAGCCCCAGTATAAAGGGTTGTACAGACCATGGAGTGATCCAGCAAATGCTCTTTGACAGAGGGCAAACAGGTTCCACACCGACAGCCCCAGTATAAAGGGTTGTACAGACCATGGAGTGATCCAGCAAATGCTCTTTGACAGAGGGCAAACAGGTTCCACACCGACAGCCCCAGTATAAAGGGTTGTACAGACCATGGAGTGATCCAGCAAATGCTCTTTGACAGAGGGCAAACAGGTTCCACACCGACAGCCCCAGTATAAAGGGTTGTACAGACCATGGAGTGATCCAGCAAATGCTCTTTGACAGAGGGCAAACAGGTTCCACACCGACAGCCCCAGTATAAAGGGTTGTACAGACCATGGAGTGATCCAGCAAATGCTCTTTGACAGAGGGCAAACAGGTTCCACACCGACAGCCCCAGTATAAAGGGTTGTACAGACCATGGAGTGATCCAGCAAATGCTCTTTGACAGAGGGCAAACAGGTTCCACACCGACAGCCCCAGTATAAAGGGTTGTACAGACCATGGAGTGATCCAGCAAATGCTCTTTGACAGAGGGCAAACAGGTTCCACACCGACAGCCCCAGTATAAAGGGTTGTACAGACCATGGAGTGATCCAGCAAATGCTCTTTGACAGAGGGCAAACAGGTTCCACACCGACAGCCCCAGTATAAAGGGTTGTACAGACCATGGAGTGATCCAGCAAATGCTCTTTGACAGAGGGCAAACAGGTTCCACACCGACAGCCCCAGTATAAAGGGTTGTACAGACCATGGAGTGATCCAGCAAATGCTCCTTGACAGAGGGCAAACAGGTGCCACACCAACAGCCTCAATATAAAGGGTTTTGGTTTGCCCCTCCTTGCGCTTAGGGAAGAAGTGTGCACATCCTACCCGTCCTCCTGCTCCTCCCACCAGCCTTGCTCCACAGCCTGCCTCGTTTATTGTCTCTCTTTGAAGAAGGCAAACCTCTGGGGATGCATATCAGGAACAAATCGCAATCAGTCTTCATAAAAAACAACAACAATAAAGGAAAAAAGAGTGGCTGCCCACAACAGCTGGCAGCTTTGCCTCCTGCGGTTACCTCGGTCGGCCACTCTTCCGCACACTCTCCTGATCGTGCAAAGCAAGCCAGAAAAATGAGGAGACACAGAAGAGGAGGAACAAGAACCTCAGAAACAATAACAGGCTATGAATCGGAAATTTGAGCAACAGCCTGGTTTTTTCCTCCTGGTAAAATTGTTCCAAGCAGCATGGGCTTGTAAAAGTCTAATCACTTCCCATCTGGCTCATCAATCACAGGAGGGAACCGGTCCCTCGCACAACAGAGTGAGCCTCAAATTGGCTCCCACCAATAATAAAAGATAGTGGAGAAGGACAATCCCTTCAGAGGATTGTTTAATAAATCACGTTTAGACAGGGAACACAAGAGAAATAAGAAAGTCTNTGAGGACACCTGGACTCCAGCACAGACAGGAACATAGTCAGATATGGGGTCTGCTGGGATCCCTGGGGGAAGCGTCTGCTTGGCCATCATCGCACGCAAACCATGGAGTGATCCAGCAAATGCTCTTTGACAGAGGGCAAACAGGTTCCACACCGACAGCCCCAGTATAAAGGGTTGTACAGACCATGGAGTGATCCAGCAAATGCTCCTTGACAGAGGGCAAACAGGTGCCACACCAACAGCCTCAATATAAAGGGTTTTGGTTTGCCCCTCCTTGCGCTTAGGGAAGAAGTGTGCACATCCTACCCGTCCTCCTGCTCCTCCCACCAGCCTTGCTCCACAGCCTGCCTCGTTTATTGTCTCTCTTTGAAGAAGGCAAACCTCTGGGGATGCATATCAGGAACAAATCGCAATCAGTCTTCATAAAAAACAACAACAATAAAGGAAAAAAGAGTGGCTGCCCACAACAGCTGGCAGCTTTGCCTCCTGCGGTTACCTCGGTCGGCCACTCTTCCGCACACTCTCCTGATCGTGCAAAGCAAGCCAGAAAAATGAGGAGACACAGAAGAGGAGGAACAAGAACCTCAGAAACAATAACAGGCTATGAATCGGAAATTTGAGCAACAGCCTGGTTTTTTCCTCCTGGTAAAATTGTTCCAAGCAGCATGGGCTTGTAAAAGTCTAATCACTTCCCATCTGGCTCATCAATCACAGGAGGGAACCGGTCCCTCGCACAACAGAGTGAGCCTCAAATTGGCTCCCACCAATAATAAAAGATAGTGGAGAAGGACAATCCCTTCAGAGGATTGTTTAATAAATCACGTTTAGACAGGGAACACAAGAGAAATAAGAAAGTCTTAGAAGACCAGGGCCGCTCAGTCCCACACGGCTTACATTATTGATACCCACTTGCTACAACCAATACTCCTTAGTGAATTTCCATATTTTGATTCTTGTTATTCAACATCATCCAAAATTAAACATGAAACTTTAAATATTTAAAACCAGGCCAAGGTAGTAATTGGAGCTGATGGAAATTGCATGCTGGCACTGTTCCTGCTGCGTGTGCTTGCCTGGCTGCAAAAATGCCAGAGACACACTGTTGCTTCTCTATTTTCAGCAGTTGCTGACATTTTACTGTAATTTATTCTCATTTTATCCTCTCCTTCTTAAAAATAACAACAACAGTACTGTCCTAATAATAAACCAACAGCTCTGACATCCAAAAGACCTTTTGGCAGAGGACTGTTTCTGCCAGTAAAGGGTGCCCAAGCTCGGCACACACGGATGTCTTCTGGAGCACATCCCGTCTTTTAGTCACACATTTTCCTTTCAGTAGCCTTTCCTTTCCAATGCAGGGCACAACTGTCAGCCACCAGCAAGATCCCATTCCAGCCTGTATGTGGTGTATTTTTTGATGGCCTCCTCCTCCACTTTTATCTGTCAGAAGCACTAAAGACTCCCACAAGCCATAAAGTGTTTCTGACATTCATGGCTTTTAGATCCTGGGTTTCAAAGAACTGCTGAAGGTTATGTTGATTAAGCCCAAAGACATATTTCTAGAAAGCTGTAGCTTAAATAAAAAAGGTGTTTTGCTGTCACAGCCATCAGCCAAAACTGTTGCTGAACCAGAGCATATGGGAGACAAAAGCCATTGCAGAAATGTGTGATGTTCCAGACTGCTAAGATTTGTTCTCTCCAGCAGAGATCAGAGGTAGTGGGAAAGCAGAGGAAGCATTTAGCTCTATTAAAAAATAAAC
>VYZR01064693.1:0-16965 GCA_013400675.1 Oxylabes madagascariensis
CCCGGGATTCCTGCTCATTCCTGTCGTTCCAGCTTGGTGCACCTCAGGGTCCTGCAGTGGACCCTGCAGGGATCAGACTGCCCGGGGGTTTTGTGAAGCAAAGCGTCTCCTCCATCCCTTCCCGTCTTAGCCGAGAAGGCCGTAATGAGAGTCCTGGTTCTGTTTGTTGTTAATGCTGTAGTTGTTGTTTGTTTGCCTTGTTATACATACTAGTAAAGAACTGGTATTCCTATCCCCATACCTTTGCCTGAGAGTCCCTTAATTTCAAAATTATAATAATTCGGAGTAAGGGGGTTTACATTCTCCATTCCAAGTGTTACAGATACCAAAGAATACCAACCTATAGAATATCAACCTATAGGACCTGAGCCAGAAAGGTTTATACAGAAATTCCAGCGCCAGACGTTGAAGGAGGGTGATACTGAATTTTTTCAAGCAATGCCTGTTGTATATCGTAATCAAAACCCACATGACTAACAATTGCCAGATGAGATGGTAAAGGAACTGAGGAGATCGGTAAAAGAAAATGGTTTACATTCCTCCTTTACTATGAATTTATTGGATACAATTGCAGAAGCTCATACTGTGTTACCAGTGGATTGGAAATCTCTTTTTAAGACAATTTTGACAGGACGGGTGGATGGAATTTGTAGATTTGGCTCCAACTCAGGCATTGAGTAATGATAATCAATTGACTTGCTCACTCATCCCCCCAACTTGGCTTCCCTACCAATTTTTCCAGATCCAGCCTTGTCTTTCCTTCTCCTTGCCTACCTCTTCCTTGTCTTGCCTTTTAAAAGCCATCAGTTGCCTTGCCTTGCCTTTGAACATCTCCCTTCCCTTGCATTACCTTGCTCACCCCCCAACCCCCCTGGAATTCAATGCCCCTTTTTCTCCATGCCTTTCCTGGCCTTGCCCGGCTCTGCCTGGTCCTCTAAGGACTATCAAGCCTGCAAAGATCCCCAGTATGCACATGAGAGGCAGTCCATCCAGCCAGGTCCATCTATCCTGGCAGCTTTTGTCTGGCACTAATCCTTGCATTTATTGAATTTTGGATAGGCAATCCACATTTTGGTCATGTGCTAGCGGACAATAATGACAGTTTCTTTCAGAGGAAGGGAAGCACCATAGACCCAGTGTTTGAGGTTAACATGTCATGAGGCCCATGAGATGTCACATCAATCCAGACCCGTCTGGCAGTTTATTTCTGGGACAAATCCTTGCATGTATTGAAGTTCAGACAGGTGTAAGAACCTGAAAGCAAGAGACAGTCTTCAAAAAGTGCTTCATTATTATGTCAGCTTATTTAGTCCACACTCACCAATCTGGGCCCTCTCACAGTGAAGTTGGAAGCCTCCTTGCTCTTTGCCTGCATGTGGACACACTGCATAGAAATTCCCAGTTTTCAGGAGTAGTTCGCCAGTCCTTGGCTGTGACAGGGGCTCCCCAGCTAATGTGAGGATCTGGGTGATGGTAAAGTATTAGGATAACTGGTGATGTATCTTCCTTAATCACTATAGGCATTCTTTTGTAGTATTGATCAGGTGCATTGCTGAGCTGCTTCTTTTGTAATTCTTTGCTGCTTTGAGTTATAATAAATTACATTATTCCTTAAGTTGGTGTAATACTCTGCCCACTGGCAAAACACCCAGGCAGCCACACACTGGAAATAGAAACATTATTTATAGCACCCATTTTTCCCAGGAAAATTGCATGTAACCGCTCCACATGTCAGTCTTCTGGGAACTGTGTCTTTTAATCACATGCCTGTGCATGTGATTAAAAGGACCTTCTTCCCCAGGACCTTCTTCCCCAGAGGTGTGCCTGCATCTCCTGAGGAGGAAGCACTCCTATATGACAAAACAGAAGAGCGCAGTAATGATCCCTGGATAACTGATGGGAGAGCAACATTTACTGACACCGGACAGAAAGAATGGAGAGCAGCTGCAAATGCTTGAATTCCCTGGAATCATACCCTGGCAAACAGGTGTACAGGCATCTAGTCAGTGGGCTGAACTGGTTGCAGCAACCCTTGCCATCATGAAAGTGCACACACATTACTTATACCCTGACAGTTGGGTTGTACAAAATAGCCTCACAATCTGGTTACCCCTCCTTCTCTGGGCCCGGGAAAATCGGCATGTACAGATATACCCTTTGTGTGGGGCAGATATATGGCAAAAAAGTTAGGAAACGTGTACAAGAACATACCTTAAAACTAAGACATGTCTCAGCCCATTAGAAGGATGACTCATTTGAGTCACAGGCTAATAGGGAAGTGGATGATATGAGCTCTGCTAAGGTACATGCACAAGCTTTGAATGCACATACAGCTTGTGGACATTGCCCACAACCAAACCCCTTTGCCATTACTTGTGTATAAGACATTTGCACATGACAGTATTATTCGTACACAACTGCATTTAAGGGCATTTTAGAGGCCCTGGGGGAAAATACAGTGGAGTCAGTGGGCTTTGACTATGCAGGCTGATTACAGTCTCCTTGTCCCCATCGAGGGGATGGTGATGTGTCTTCACTGCTGTGGATATGGTGTCAGGATTGCTCTTTGTTCAACCCAACAAATATAGCACAACTGAAGCATTACAGCAACTCCTACAAAGGTCCCCTCACCAAATACTGAGTGACCAAGGAACATACTTTAGTAGAAACAATGCCCAGAACTGGGAATAGATTGGCTATTCCACATTTTCCACCATCCCCAAGCTAATTGACTGACTGAAAGAATGAATGGAATGTTGAAGGAACAATTGAGAAGTACTCAATTAGTTACCAGTACTAAAACTTTACAACAATGGTGTTCACACCATACTAAAGCAGGTTTTTTTGTTAAACAACCAGAACACTCATAACCAAACACCCTAGTATCACATCAGTTCCAGTACAAAACATGTGAGGGTTGAGGTTCTTCCTGATGATGTCTCTCCCAAAATATTAGCTATGGGGTAATGGAACTGTTTGCACCAATGGGTTGTGTGGTGGGACCACAGCCTGTTAGTTTAGATATGAAAATTCATGTAATGATGTAACATGAGGTCTGTGGGTTGGAGACAGACGCACAACGCAGACCTCTTCTGAGTCCTGGGCAACAGCCAGTAACCCACTTTATTGTTCCAAGCTTCATTTTATAGCCAGTTTGAATTTCCCGGGCTTGGGAAGCCTATTGGTTGGGAATCTCTCCACAACCTAGATCTCTGGCCAGTGATGTCCACATCCAGGGCTTAGGTGGGGTTGACTGAGGTCTTCATTCTCCTAGGGACTTCTAGAACAAGACGGGTCAGCCGAATTGGATATGTTATGATCAGACTCTTTATATCCATCATTATATCCAGCTGTAAACCAGCTGTATATTGCTATATAATGACACCTGACATTGAGTATGGTTTTGTACTCCAACTTCTCCCTTTATGTGACATCCTCTGTTAATAACAGATTCTTGAGTTCTTGTATTTCAGGTATCTTCAACAAGTGCCTGGGTCTTATCCTGGGGGGGACAGTGTTGGAACTCTGTTATTGGTGCCATGAACCCACCATCAAATTGAAGTTCAGTCTGAAAGGGCACAAACCAAACATCTTCAATCTATGTGGGCCATCACCCCATCTCAAGGTACCAGGCCTGGAGCAATTTCAGCTGAAAGAGTTGGAGTGACAGTATCCATATCACTGGAAGGAGATGACACTCCTGTTTCACTTCTTTACCACACGCTGGCTCATCATGTTTTGTAGACCTGTATGACATGCACATATTCTGGATACATTTCTGCAGGATTGCTATGCATAGACTTGTCTGTGGTAACATTTTTCCCTTTTTCTTCTCCACATGGCAAATACAGAGCAACTTCACCAGGGCAGCTGCTGACAAGTCACCTCCTGTCTCAACACCACAGATGCTGTTCTGAGTGTGATGGCCTGTGCTGCCTCAACATGACCCTGAACCAGCTGCATTGAGAGGAACATTTGACATCGACAGGACTTCATCTATCGACTGAGACAACCTATGGGTGGTGCCTTGACAACAGAGTAGTTTAATACCCTTACTGTAGGACTTTGCCTTAGAGCATTATATTTTTATTCCTTTTTGCCTATATGGTCCATTAAGTGCCTCTGCAAGTTACCCTGTCCCTCACTTCAGGTTCCAGCCTCAGTTGGCTCTTGAGCAATGGGATGGAATGTCAGGAGGAAAGGGTTAAAAGAATGAAGCAGGAGAATGGCAAAGAGGATGGTAGATTGCTCAAGTGACCTTGCAGCTGGGAATGCTAAGGCTGGAGAACCTTAGTGTTGGAAAACATCTATTTTATCACCATGTATTTTATCTACTTATGTTTATCCTCTGTTTTGAGAAGTAGAATTTCTGTGTAGAGATAATAAGTGTTATCAGAGACTCGGAGGCACTTTTCACAGACATGCTTGAGCTCCCTGTCATGGGAGAGATCATAAAAAGCACAGAGAGAAGACTGCAACATTGTATTTTCTCTCCCCTGTTCAGCTGAGAAGTGCAGTGATAGAATAGCTTTGGTGGGCACTTGGAACCAGCCAGAGCCAAATCACAGAGGTACCCTGTGACACTGCGGTGCCTTGTGGTGCCAAGGGGCCATTATGACACTGCAGGGACACCTGGAACCAAGGTGACCCTGTGACACCATGGGGCCTATGGAAACAAAGGGCAATTGTGATACTCTGAGGGCACATGGAACCCATTACACTGCAGGCCCTTATGGAAACAAGCAATCCTTGTAAAATTGAGGGGCCTCATGTGCACAAGGGCCCTTGGGACTCTGTGGGGGCCATACGGAACCAAGGGGCAATTGTGACACTGCAGGATGTCATGGAACAAAGGGGATCTGTGAGGCCTCTTGGTGCCCAGAGGCCATTGTGACACGGCAGGCCATGTTGAACCAAATGGCAATTGTAAACGTGGGGCTGAGGAGCCCCTGTGACACTGCAGGGCCACATGGAACCAAGTGGACACGGTGTCACTGTGGGCCCTCATCGTTAGCAATCTCTTGGGATACTTGTGTGCATCTACACGGAGGCAAACCAGGGGTGCCTAAGCCTATTGATCCCAAATACGCCCATCTTCGTATGAGCATGTCCCTGCTGACAGTGGTGCCATGTGTTCCCTTTGCTCTCCAGAGCACTTCCATCCTTTGAGAGAGGCCAATTAATCTGGTAGCTGACACCACTGGGCAGGGTCCCCATGGCCCCAGTCTGACCCCAACACCTGGGCCCAGTTCTCACTCCCACCAAAAGGTCTCACCAGCAGCAAGCACTTGATCCTCACAGCACACAAACACAGACACACAGAGTAAAACTGAGAATACACAGAGAGCAAACACTGAAGAAGATTGAATAGGATAGGGCAGACTCTGGTGATCAGGTACCAGGATCAGCCAGAAAAGTCCACTGAGCAGCCCCTTTTCACCACACAGTCAGAAAATTATTTGGACTGTAAGAGTTCTGCTCTCATCTGAGCCCCCCCCTGCAATTAGGAGGCACATCTTTCACCAGATCATGTTGCTCAGAGCTCTGTCCCACTGGACCTTCACTGTTTACGGGAATGAGACATTCACCACCACCCTGGGAATTTGTTAACACAGCAATTATCAATTGTTACCACAGCAACTACCACAGCAACTATCCACTTAGGACTCCTTCCTAAGTGTGGTGCCACAGCAAGCAAGGCTTGAACCACTTGTGATGCTCAGCTGCCATGGAAGCTAGCACTAGGACCCCCATTGCTATGGGCTTGTGCCATGGAATTCTGGAGCTGTGATGTTACTGTGACAAGCATTAGCCAAACGCACTGCTGATGCCCAATGCCATGGCAACCACACATGGAAATGCTATGCCAGGGACTATTTCCATGGTAACCAGCACTTGGGATGGCTGTTGTGGCAACCATCATGGATATGTTGCCAGGATCTGTTACCATGGACATTTCACTGAGACCTTGCTGTTGTTGGTTGCCACCGCAACCATTTCAGGTCCTGTTCCCAAGGCTGGTTGCCGTGACAACCTTTGGGGCAGTTGCTATGGCAGTTGTCATGACAACCTACAGAGACACCCCCCCCTTGCTGCAATTTCCATGGCAACCATCAATAATCCAATTGCCAGGGACTTTGTAGGACACTTGCACGGATCATTTGCTATGGAAACTATCCCACAATACTATTGAAAGGTCAGTGCCATGGCAACCATAATAAAACTCCATTGCTGCGGTTGGTTGCCATGGTAACTATCCTGATGCCTCATTGCCAGGGCCGGGTGCACAGCACTGACAGTACTGGCCCCTGGTGCTGGGGAATGGGCATTGGGGACTGGTTTGGGCTAGGAGGAATTACCTTCTTTCCCAGGGGCTTCTCTGGGGCAGGGCTGGGATTTGGGCTGGAAATAGAGGGAAGATTCCAGTAGGTTTTTGCCCAGAGCCACGGCCTTTCCTGTTCCTCATCCTGTCCCGCCAGTGAGGGGGTTGGGGGAGCACCAGAAAGCAAGAGAGACACAGGTGGGACAGGTGACCCTGACTCGACCCCAGGGGATTCCCAGACCATGTGGAAGAATCAGTCTGGAAAGAGGAGGGAGAAGCAGGAAGAGGGGGATGCTGGAAGTGATGGTGTTTGTGTTCCCAAGTCACCATCGCCTGGGATGGAACCCTGCTCACCTGGGGATGGATGAACACCCACCTGCCTGTGGGAAGCAGGGAATGAATTCCTGATTTTGTTTCCTTGCACAGCTTTTCCTTCCTCCATGGACCTGTTTGTGTCTGAGCCCAGGAGTTCGGTCTCTTTCACTCTCTGGATTCTCCCCCATCAGGTGCTGCATGAGGGGCAGGTGGCAGAGAAAGAGACACAGAGAGATGTAGCTGTGGACTGTTGCCATGGCAACAAGTACGGGGACTCTCAGTCCATGTATAGAATCAGGCACAGAAACATGCAGATAGGATTTTACACGCTTCCCTGCTGTCTGCATTTCCTGCAAGCTTTCTGGAGTGTTGCTGGCAATATTTTTTGTAATTTTTCAGGTGCTTTACACAACACTTCACAGGACACACTCATGTTATCAAGAGAATTACACGATATACCATGGATTCATGTCCCTAGAAAATACCACGGTTCTAGTTGATTAGTTACTGTTTGAGTCTAGAAGTGGGCAGTACAGACTTCAATTTTTCACTTTAAAGTGCTCATGGGGAAAGCACAGAATCTTCTTCCAGATCTCTCCACAATATTTTTTAGTTACATGCAATAACCAATCTTATTTACATCACTGCTCAACAGCTCAACATAAGGAACCCAAACTACAGGCCTATCCATAAGACTACACAAAAAGAATGCAACAAATAACGTTTTGCTTCCCACTTCAGATGAATCTCGGATTTTTGATTTTTCATTCTATTTTAAGATGTACTTCTAGTTTTCTTGTTATCTCTAGGCTCTGAAGTAGGGTTTGTCATTGTTGTGAAATCAAGATTAATCAAGTGAAAATACAGAAATAGATGTGCTGATCTATCCTTACACTTCTGTGGCAGAAGCTGCTGGTCCCTAGGAAGGCTGGCTGGTGATTTCTGTCTGTGTTCAAGTATTTAAAGCAACACATTTAGTCCCACACTTTATATTTCAGATAAACAATTTAATGGCATCTTAACATTATTTTCACAATCTTATAACGTGCATATTTTACTCCTTATGAAGCTGAAATCTTTTTAAATACAAGTAATTCTATTGAAATTTCCATTTTAAAAGTTTCAAAACCATTTTAACATACTGAAAACAAAACAGTCTAAAAAGACAGGTCTAACAGCCATTAAAATGCAGGAAAAAAGCGAGAGGACTTCAGGTATAAGTGCATATATTTAACAGCTACATTTCTTTCACTAAGTATTATGTGTTAAGAAAAACAGAGTAAATCTGAAAGAACTGATATTCTAATGCCAGAAACAGCTTTGAAACAACAATCTGTGTAGTTCTATTTATTTCAAAATTTAAAATTGGCTAATTTGTGTCCCAACATTTTGCCACACAAGGGAGGAAAGGTGGAAAATGTTCTGCAGGGGGATGTAGTTATAGATCTATAAAGTTTATATCTGTAAAGGAAATGAATATAGTATTAAACACTCTGAGAATGACAGAAAAATGCAACCAAGTACTAACACTGAGAGAATAACAACCCTGTGGTGGCACCAGTAAGCAATGCCAGGGCACTGGGTATTTCTGCATTTTAAGCAAAGAGCTTTACAACTTCTTTCATTTTTCTTTTCCTGTCCATTTTGGAAACTGTAGTCCACCCTGCGTCCCGCATTCTCCTCATGGTTTTGAGTTTCAGTGCAGAGCCTGGAGATTTCACATTGGATGGAGCTGGCGTCTAGGAAGGAAAATAAAGCCATCCATAAGTTTCTGCCAACAATCTGATTAACTGTTCGGTTTAATCTTACAAAAGGCTAACATACCTTTTTTGGTGCTGTGTAATGTAATTGTGAAGCTTGTGGATAATCTCTGTATAACTCTTTAAACATTTCTTGTTCCGAGACTATGCTCTAATAAATGAAAAAGTTACTTAGTCACACTGTATTAAAAATTACTTTTTCTTTCCCCCAAGGATATTAAACTATGAAAAAAAATTAAGATGTCATTACGAGACATAACAGTTCAATAAAAATAATGTAAGTTTTGTACATACAACTACAATTCCAGAAAGAACCAATTAAGTAAAAATATATACATAAATATTGGTTTGAATGTGAAAGCCTAAACTCTTTACCTTCATTCTTAGACACAGCAATGAGCACAAAGAACTGTTCAGTAACTGATTTGTTCTCTGACTCTTACCAGGAGGTCAGTGTGCTCAGAGCTGTCTGACTGAGTATCCAGTTGGAGAAGCACTTTTTGCTTTTTCCTTGTGCTCTGCTCTGAAGATAGGTTTGTGCTTCTTCCACTTTGCAGTTTATCTACTGGAGGAGTCTTTACAATATATGTCTGGGAAAGAAAATTTTTATATTTTTAGATTATATTTTATGGGGTAAATATAGAATCTAAACCCAAACTCATGACCCAGTTTACAGTCTGAGTGTCCAAGAAGACACCTGAGAGACATGGTGGAGCTATTATCTTTCCATCCAAACATGAAGCAAAGACCCAGTAGGTTTTTTCATGCATGCCTGGCTCTTAGCCAGTATAAACAAAGTGGGTTGGGGTGGAAATATCCTCTTTTGGTTGCCAAACAAGGATAATGGACAGGAAGCTGTGGAAGAGCTGAGTTTCATGGCACATTGTATCTAAGTTCTTCATGCTTCTGCTATCTGCAGAAATTCAGGTTATTCTGAACTATGTGGACTACATCAAACATCTAAGAAAATGGAAACAAAACTGCAGGAAAAGGCTTTCAGAGAAAGATTGATAGCAGTATCAATATTGGTGTTACTTAAAATAGTTTTTTCACTAGAAGTTAAACTGAGAAGTATTGCAATGGTCCAGTGCAGTCCTTTTTTTGAAAGGTAACATAAAAATGGTAGTGGATTCCATTCTTCCAACATGAAAACCACAAGTAAACTCCTGACAGGGAAGAAGGGTAAGTTCTGCAGTCAGGAATACTTTGATACTTTGACAATTTTTACAGCTATATAAGCTTTTTTCTCTTCCATATAGAAAAAAGTGCCTTTACAAATGGACACTTTTGAAGACTAAGTAAAACAATTCTAGAGACATAAAGCAACAACTGAGCAAGAAAAATGACACACTGGGAGCCCTTCCACAACTGTCTAATATCTCCATGGAATGGTATCACCCTTTAAAATCCCTACTTATCCCAGGAAAAAAAAAAAAAGCATCTACAGAGAAGTAAGAAATACAGGCAGAAAAATGTAACAAAAAAAATTCACTGTTAGGAGTTACCAAACTTCGGTGTTGGACTGCCCAAGGGGCTTCCTGCAGGTACCGAAGGAGACATTTTTTCTTTTCCACCATGTTGACTTCCATAGGAATATAATTTGGAGACTTTTAATTTTTTTACATGAATAGATTCACTGTCTAGATCTAAACAAGATTTAGAAGTCTCAGGAACATAAGTCTGTATTTTCTATAATTTAAAAAGTTTTAAGTTTAAACCATTCCAATGTCTGGTTGAATGCAAGTAAATTCTAAAACAAATTAAAAAGTTAAAGTTACCTTGTGTTTCTTTTCACTTTCAGGAATCATATTTCGAGAATTCTCTTTTACAAGATTCTCCTAAAAAAGAGTTACATGATAGGAAGTAA
This sequence comes from Oxylabes madagascariensis, assembly GCA_013400675.1. Lineage (NCBI taxonomy): Eukaryota > Metazoa > Chordata > Aves > Passeriformes > Timaliidae > Oxylabes > Oxylabes madagascariensis. The sequence goes on from VYZR01064693.1 coordinate 10,265, forward strand.
ATATTTATTTGAATTCAGTTGTTAAAAATCTTCTTGGTGTAATTACAGAACACAGTCTATAATCATAGACTGTTACGAATTTCACACAAATATATGACCAGATTTAGTACAACTGCAGCATTCAAAAGTCATTGTTTTTCTATTCAGTTTCATTTCTTATACAATTTCTCCCACAGCACAAGCCCAGACCACACCTCTCACCCACACTGCTCAGTTAGTAAAAAACTCCACCTTTTCTTCAATTTCTGCTTTCAGTTGTTCCTTAAGGGACAACACTTCACTTTTCAAACACGACAGCTCACTTTCCTAAAAACAATTAAATAAAGGACAGGGTTAACCATGCACAACCTGGAAAAATAAAAACAGTCCAAAGTGAGACAGTAATTAATAGGGATACTCATTACATACAACAGATAATGCTATTTGCTTTTCAACCGTACATTTGAAGCTTTGCTTTAGTTTGTTTAAAAGACTGAAGTATTATAAGAAACAGGTACTTGATCAGAAGTGTTCAAGGTAAGACCTTAAAACACTTGGGAGAACAAGAGTGAGAAGGCAGAACCTAACTGTTTAAAACAAAACTTTCCAATTCAAACTGTGAAGTCAGAACATGACACACTATCTGGAAGAGCAGACACAAACACACTCCTACCCCAATTTATTTTTAGAAACATTTGGCGTTTTTAATGCCCAGAATAAGATCTGTAAGAAAAATAAAAGCAAACAAATTAGTGGGCTGATTTTTACTGTTCAGTCCCACTAAAGCAGACAAGTTAATCCCTCCCCAAGTATTCAACAGGAAGAAGAAAAATATGGCATTTATAATTATATTACACTTCAAGTTGTGTTGGTTTAACACAGCTTGGCTCTCAGTGGGGGTGGAGGAAGCCACAGAAGTGGCTTCTGAGAAATAAAGCAGTTCGAAGCCTCTACTATGTCCAGCAGAGCCAATTTCTGAAGGCTTTGATGATGGACATGTTGCTGGCCTGTTATAAATACATATTATAGAACTGGCTTTTCACAAATATTAAGATGAATGCTATATGTTAAAATAACTTTTGCTTTTATTTCTACTATTAACAAAACTTAGATATGGTAGTAGTGGTAGCTGATATAGTTATGAGTGAACTGTGTGGTCGGGATTACATCCAGTGAACATATGGTGAGGACCATGCTACTGATACGCCAACTATCAGCACCTGCCGTCTGAAGAAAGTATGGACCAAGAGCCAAGCTGGAGGTGATAAAAAGAACTGACTAAACCCACAGCCAAGCAACATGCATGCTCTAAAAAGGCGGACCCAAGGAGTGGCCATGCTAAACAGTTTCTGGAATATGTAAACTAGTTTGTGGAAAAGTATGAATATGGATAACAGCTTATGAATATGAAACAGGCTGATCTAATAGAAAAGGTATTTACAGAGTGTCTCCGGAGATAATAGGTGTGCTCTTGGCTGAATGCCAAGCACCCGGCCATTAACCCTTTGTTTTATTATCTGTCTCCTATTGTCTTTCTTTTAAACTTTTTAAATTTTACCAGGAAAGTGAACCTCGTTTTTCACATGGCCCAATTAATGAAGTTGGTAATGCCTCTGTGATGGCATATACTTAGGGAAGAAAAAAACTGCGCAAACTTTTTGTTCTCTTCCAAGGGTTGGAGAGATGCTGCATTCAGGGCCATCCCGGTGACATGGCTGGGGCCCTCTCGGCACCACAACTGGCCACCAGGGCCACATGGCCAGGACCATGTTGCTGGGACCATGCGGCTGCCACCATCTCAGCATAGCCTGTAACGTGCTTTGCTTGCTTAGCCACTTGTAGCTGGCCGTGCTGCGAGCAGAAGGGCAGAAGCTCTGGAAGCAGCTTCTCCTTTCCAGTGCCTCGCATCAAGAGAGGCACTGAACAGAGCATCTCTATTCAGTGCCACCACCCACGTGGCAGCGGTGGGGACCACGTGGCCGACAGTGGGGGGGTGGCGAGCAATGCCCCGATACAGTGGCAGGTGAGATTGTTATAAATACATATCATGTTATTGGCTTTTTGCAAATATTAAGATGCATGCTGTATGTATTATGTTTGAATGTGTGAAAAATGCATGGTATATGATTGGCTTTTTGCAAATACTGAAATGAATACTATATATGTTATGTTTGAAAGGAATGTTACATTAATCTTGTTTTTAGTAATGTTGCATTAATTATTTTAAGTAGTGGGTTAAATATAGTGTTAAGCTATGTAAGATACCTTTTTATGACCAGCACAAGGAGATTCTTCGCACAGAGATAACAGCAAGAGTTATTGCCTTTATCGACAAGACAAACATCAGCCCATCTCCTTTTCTCACCTGAACGGAGCCAAGAGGATTAAGAAGACAGATGATAAAAACCAGAGAATCCTAGTTTGAAAGGATATAAGTCCAGACCTCTTGCTGGCAAAAGTGTGCTCTCGTGGAAGTATTAGTTTCCAGGAGCATCCAGACATCTGTAATTCTTTGTTTTTATTGTCTTTTATTGTCCTAAATTTTATTACTGTTTTTATNAAGGAATGTTTGAATAATGCATAATAGTCTATGAATATGCAACAGGCTGATAGAAAAAAATATTTAAAGGGTGTTTCCAGGATAGTAAGCATGCTGTTGGCTGAATGCCAAGCACCCAGCTGCTTTCTTTGTTTAACCCTTTGTTTTATTGTTGTCTCTTATTGTCTTTTTTATTAAACTTTTAAAAATTCCACCACGAAAGTGAACCTCGTTTTTCACAAGGGGAAGGAAGGAAAGAAGTGCTCCAAATGTCAGGGATGAGATTCTTCTGCAAGTCGTAGTGCAGACTATAATACAACAGTCTTTGTAATTCACAAAGTGCATGGGGGAATGCAGAGATCCACTTGCAGCCCGTGAGAAAAGGTGCTCACGCTGGAGCTAATCTAACGGGAAATTCGAACAAAGAGGGAAAATAGAGAAAGAGAACCCTTGCTTCCAAACTAGAACAGCTCCTCCTTAAAAGACTACACCCCATGAACTAATGACCCACGCAAAACAGTTGTGGGAAGACTGCCTGTAGGAGGGATTCACGTTGCAGCAGGTCAGGTGGGACTGCTACTCGTAAAAATTAAAATCACACTGAAAAAGTTCACAGAGAACTGTCTCCAGTGGGAAAGACCCCATGGCACAGCAAGAAAAAGAAACTCCCTAGCAAACTGAAAAAAGATTTCTAGAAGTGACAGACTAAAGATCACATGTTTTGTCTCTGCGCTGTCAGTGGTCAAGAGGGAGAGATTAGGAAAAAAAGTGTTCTAAAGGTTTTTTTTAATTCTCATTACCCACTGTTAATTCTATTAATAATAAATTTTCTTGATACTATTTAAGTTTGAACCTGTTTTACACTTAAGTGTTTTTCTCCTAATCATCTCAGCTCATGAGACCTTCAATCTTTCTTCCCGCTCCTCTGCTCAACCATAGCAGAGAAAAATGAGTGAATGGTTTTTTCATGCATGCCTGGCTCTTAGCCAGTATAATACTACTACACAAGGACATCAGCCCCTTCACTGAATTATTCAACATTGGAAAGTACTCCTTACCAGTGCTCTTTCTGATGATAACTGCTTTTGCTGTTTAATTTTATATGCTTTTAACTCTGCATCTTTTTCTTCAACCATTTTATCATATTCGTTCTGTGTTAAAAAAACCAAACCAACAACAAACTCAAAACATGTGACTAAATGTTGCAGTTATAGATCTATCCAGTCTTAAAACATCAGTCATTTTTTCAAACCATGCTCTTCAAAAGATTCAGAAAGCGCCATGAACAAACACTGATGCTTCTGCAGAAACTGTAAAACAGAAAATGCTTGATGCCATATTATTTTGTGGACTGGCAGAGAGTGCTTTATTTCTATGCAGCAATATGTATTCAGCACCTGTGTTCATAGAGCCAGCTGTGCTATTTTTATTAATGGTATCTGCTAAAGATACTCCAAAAGAGAGTAATACAAAGGTAAACTAAAATGTGTCAAGTTAAACTGCTGACAGTCACTAAGTAATCTCATCAGAGAAAGAGGCCAAACTGATACTGAAAAATACTGCATTCAGATGGTACCAAAGGAAGCCTAAAAAAAAAAAAATTAAAAATCCTAGAAGTTTAGATAAATGGAATTTATCTGCCCATATGCATATTTTCAAAATCTTCAAATAATTTGATTTTAGATGATGAAAAGTCAAGCATGTGTTTAGCTTCCTTTCCCCAGATTCAGGCCTTTTTCTAGTTTTGAAAGGTTTTAATATGGTCTCATCCATTACAAATCACAGCAATCAGTAAAACCTCTTACCTTGTGCTTTTCCATAAGTGCCACCATTTCAGTTATCTTATGCCGACACCGGGTATCAGTTTCTCTCTGTATCATTATTGCTTCATCATAAAGCAACCTCATCTTTTCTACCTGTTAGTAAAAAATTGCATTTCATTCCTAAACATAACAATATATGTTTTTAAAATCTTAGTTTAATTTCTTCTTCCCCCTGTGGGTGCAAAGTATGTAGTCCCACTTGGACTTCATTTGCTTTTAAGATCCTTTTCAAATCTGACATCTTTTATGCAGATTGTTAAAATGGGCAAGATTAAAGGTACATCCATGGCAGTCAAGTTCACTTTGAACCAAAAGGCCATTTCAAGCACTCTGCCCTGACATTTCTTAGCATTACCATCAAAAAATGTGTGGGCAGAAAAATACTAATATGGAAGAAGTTATACTATAATTTAGCTATGCTGACTTTATACCAAGGGTAGAATTTCTTTGAACTATATCTTACAAAGAATTTTTAACTGGGTTCTTATTTTCAAAGTCATATTCAAATATTCAACTTAAGCGCCTTATGTACTAAAGCTTTGCTCACAGACATATACAAGAAGTTCCATTTCTGTTGATAAGATTGAAATGTAAGAGCAAGGACTCTAGCCAATAAAGCTTCATAAAAACATTTTAAATTAAAAAAAATTAAATTGCAGTAAAATTAATACCTCTCACCTCTTCATGAAGATTATTTTCATTCACTTTTCTTGTTTCTATGTCTTTTTGATAGATGTCAACTGCTTCCTTATGTTGCTTGCTCATATTTTCCATCTCGAATTGCAATTTATTCACCTTTTGAAAAATGCAGAATTGCTGCTATTATTTGTTTAGGAATTAATATGTTAATTCATCTCTTATTTTTGAACAGAAACCTGTTACTTTTCAGGTATATGAGTAAAGTGTTTTCTATTTTAAAGTTTGGCTTTTTTTTTTTTTTAATAAAGAATTGAATTTTGGCCTGAAGTGAGTTAGAAAATACTCAAAGAAACAGTGGAAACAGCACAATGGGGAAGACTGCCCTAAGCAGTCACCCTAAATACTGTGAATTCCTCAGAAAAAAACAAAATACAGGTATTTTATTCCTTCTCTTGTAAATCTATATAAGATTTTCACAGGTTTTATGGTATATTTTCCTCCCAGCTGTGCATTTTGATTACAGTTTTTCCTTTCAAGTTTCTCATACAAATATCCTCAAAAAAGTCCACTTCTTTCTTCAAGTGCAGTACCCAAAGCTGGACACAATATTCCCATCAGAGGGATTGTGACTGCAGAATACATTTAGAGAACAGCCTAAAGAGAGTAATACATGTATATCCTTTAAATGCTTTTCTGTTACAGTGTGGTTACTGAATCTTGTTTAGGCCACTACCAACATAAGAAAAAAAAAAAGAAAGGAACTGATTAGAAACATAATTAATTGTGATGTGAAGTCCATCTCTTTTAAATGTCCAATAGTCAGTGCCCAATTATAAAAAATGGAAGCATCTTCTAAAAACTATGAGCTCATTCCTGCAAAATCTGTATCCCAGAACCATAAACCATTTCAGAATGTATTTAACAAGTATTATCATTAGTCATACTGGAACTTAAAAACACTCACCTCATCTTCTACATGATGTTATTTAAACCTACCTTCCCTTCATAAAGACTGCTCTTCTTGCTTTCTGCAGTAATTTTCTTTTTCAGCACCTTATTCTGTTGAAATAAAACAAAATAAGCACTGTACCTTATTAATAGAGTTATGTAATGGTTTAACTGCGTCAGAAATGTCAGAATCTTCAAAATTCCAACTTTCATCAAGCAAATAACTCTCNTGTCAATATTCTCAAACATACACTTGCACAGTCTGGTTTATTCCAATGGGACTGAAACACAAGTTGACACGTTAGAATGATCAGAGTTTTAGCCATAAAGTCATAAAAGATGTCAACAGCAGTGAACCAGTTCCTTAGTGGTTATAGAGGTAAGAAAGAAGAAGAAAAAAAACCCCAGTATCTTCACAATTTTAAAAATACACTTGTATGAAGTTCCCTACAATTCATGAAAAAATTAATTTCCCCACTTGTTTTCTAGAATCTTCAACTGCTTTTCCTTTCTTGAAATTTCATTTTCAATACTCTTTACCTGAAATTACAATTGTAAACCTTTGACTTTTACAATGAAATTCTGAAATCCATTCTAATGCTAAAAACCCCGGGTTGCTCTGAAATTAAAGAAAGAAAGTAAAAATATTTGAATCTACTTAAGCTAAAACTCGCATTACATATAAAAAGCTAATCCAGAGCCCATCCATCACTCAGCGGGTATAAGAAAAACAGAAAAGCAGGTTCTCTGTTTGCCTGAAATAAACCAAATCT
>VYZR01064702.1:0-12309 GCA_013400675.1 Oxylabes madagascariensis
AAGAAAAAATAAAAAGAAAAAAGCCTCATCTACTCTCATTTTTAACTGCTGGCTATGGGAATAAAAGGTTTCTTCACTGAGATTTTAAAATGCATGGGTTTCTGGGTCCAAATTTAGCCTAAGAATAACAAATTTCCTGAGTGAAATACTGCTATGTACCATTTGTTTCCTCACTTTTAAAAAAGCTTTGTTTTTGGAAGACTTTTCCAATCATTAACGAAAAACAATTTATGTTTATCGCAATAAATTGGGCAAAACACAACATTGGGTTCATCTTATGCTTCAGGAGCCTTTGCTTTTAAGTATTGAGTAGCAGTCTTGAAAAAACCTTGGAAGTATGTTGCAATGAGCTATCCAACACTTGCAGAGGTATGTTGGTCTGTCTGTCAACAGGGAGCCCAGTGTTCCTGTGTTCATTAAATTATATCCTCATAAGTAATACAGAGATGTACAACTCTTTAGTTCTCCAAAAAATAAGAATTGCCTAGTTAGTCTCAGCTCGTTAAACCACAGATTTTTCTTAAAAGTCACTCAGTCATTTGAAAATAATGAAATACGGGTATTTACAGTGTTTTCAAGCTGTCATGTATTTAAGCCTGAAAATAATCTATGAACAGAAATGATATTCTGGATACATGGTGCCAGTCAAACTACTTTAAAAAAGAGAGAAATAAGCTACAGAAAATTAAGACCTGGTAGCTATAGCCTATGAAGACAGAACATATTTCATTAAGATTTTGACTATATTTTTTATCTTAGTATGAATTTCCAAAATTATCTCAACACGAATCCTCACTAAGTGTGAATACATGGCAAATGTAGTTGAAAATAAATTATATCTTGTATGATAAACCTCTATCAGTTTCAAGGAGTTTTATTTATAGATAAAGTACATTTTTAAAATTGTAAAAAAAAATTGCAAAATGTATATTGGGAACACATCCAAAAGTTTAAAAAAAGTAGTTTTAATGCTAAAATTGAAAACTATTTGACAAAGGCATAAAATACAGCATCGAGACTAGTTTTTATTTTCTTAATAGATATAAATAAGACTTAACCAAACTGTATTTTGGGGAGGTTGTGAAAGAAATATTTAAATCCTTATCTAGATTTACAGCCAGATACAGCGTATACCATGCCGTGGAGCTGTTTTGAGACAGTTAAGCCTTTTAATATACCTCCTCTAGTACTGAGGCAGTAACATATTGCTTTACCAGTTAAATCCTTTCGGAAGTCATGATGTACATGTAACTTGCTCTTTAAATATTTTACTAATTTAAAGCTGGGTTTCATGCACTAGGTTGTTATGGCTGGGGATATGCTGTGTAAATCCCTATCTGGCATGTTCTGGACGTGGCATAAAAAAATCCTTCTTGGTGCTCAGATTAGCACTGATAACTGCAGGAATCACAAGCAAGGTTGCTCAAGACTTCGTTGTATTGGCTGCTACGTATGAACACTAAACACGTCTTCTAAAGATCTTTAAGGAATTACTCAGGCTATGATTTTGATGCACACCTAAATAAAAATTAGCGAGTTATTTTTAACTACTTCCTCACATGCACACACATATGTTCATACACAGTATGCATTTTAAAGCACAACACTGAGTTTAAGAATGTTGCACATTAAAATGTCCTAAAAAATATTCACCTGCTGTATTTCACATTCAAACATTTACTTGTTTCCAATCCCTAAAATACCCAATCACACATTAATTTCAGTTCGGAGGCTAGACTGCATGCTTTTCTTCTCCTTTGCAGCCCCAAGCAAAATCTTGCTAAAGTCAGGCTGTAATGTCTCAAAAAGAAAAGAAAATTTGGCCCCCCAGTAACAGCTGTGGTACAGGAGAGTCATGAAGTGTGTCCCAGTGAGGGGACCGTTTTACACAGGATTGAGCCCTTGAGTCCCCCTGCCACAAATGGTTGATGTTAAGGAGTTATCAAGAATGAAAACTGTCCATTCTGCATGAAGAGGACGGTGTATTAGTGGAGCAACTGTCTTCTAAGGAAAACAAGCCTGAAAGCAAGAAACTGGATTAAAGCAAAAAGAACCTATGGATAATAAGCAGACAACTTAAACAAGTTCAGTTTGTTAGAAAAATTGACTAACCCAAGAAGGTCCAACGTAAGAGAAATACTCAGCTCAAACATGGATTATTTTCGAAAACAAGAAATTTGTTTGGGTTTTATTTTTTTGGAAACATCTCTGTTACTGGAAACCTCTGCAGCATTTGCCGTCCCTGCCAGAGTTCATTCAGCCTGTAGCACCTTTGGCTTTCCCGCTGCCTGGCTGTGCAGAAGGCTCACCCCTCTCCTTCTCCGGCAGCGCTGGGTAAGCTGCAGATTATTTGTACCAAGAGCATTTCAGTTTGACAACTGGTCGAAAGGAATATTTCCTTTTTAGCCTATGAGAACAAAATGGATAACCTTTCCAAAAAGGACCGTTTCTCTTTGGTAAGACCCATTCAGAGGTTTAGCTGAATTTTATCACACTAGCAGGAGCTGCTGACTGTAGATTTCAAGAAGCAGGACTCTTCTTCTGTCTGTCCACATTTGCCAGCAAAAGGGAACCTTTCCATTTTCAGTTCAAAAATGCTCATACAAATAAAGGATCAACTCCTTACCATCTAGAAAATATTTTTTTGCTACCAAAATCACTACATTTAATGATAGAAATAAAATCAGAATGAAGAGTTACAAAATTTTCACAGAACTCCTGAAGTAGAATATTTTGGAAGAGCCCAAAAGATTTATGCACTGTTTTTTCCTCCCTTTAAAAAATATAAGACAATTCTGTTAAAATTCACATTTACTGTGCCAGTAAGAAAACCTTAATGCTTTGGTTAGGCTTCTTTAATAAAAGCCCATAATCTGGATATATTTCAGTTTGGAAATCACATGGACAGAGTGTTAATAATGTGTAAGTTTGAGAACCTGGCCACAGAGAATTATGTGACAGCATTTTATCATCAGTTTTCTAATTTGAGGGTATTTTTTGCAGGATTGAAACATATTTCACCTTCATTCTGAAGGAATTTGCATTGCTTCAAAGTGAATGGAGGGAGCAGGTAGAAATCTTCTCCCCTTCTAAGTTTGCCTCAGCTACAAATTGCTGCAGCATCGCTGATCATAAAACAGGGGGCTCAGGGTTTCATTTTTGAGTAGGCCAGAAAAATGTATTTTTGAGGTTGCTTATTAGGAATCAATTAAAAAGTTAGAGCATTTGATTATTGGAGATTCAGCTGGGGGAGGTGGGAGGCATTTAGTCCACCACCAAGAAATCACTTGCTCCATTATCCGTAGAAGGAAAGCAGCGTTACGCTGTCACAGGGAGAGAACAGCAGTGCCCTGCCTGAGCAGGTGAGCCAGCACGGGGCAAAAGGGAATCTGTAGCTTTCCAAATTAATTTTAAAATTTTATTGAGGCTTCCAACAAGGCAATGCAAGTTTTGAGGGAATATACTGGCTTCATTTAGGGTCAACAGAAGTACATGCGATTGTTTGGCGCTCATTTTTACCCCAAGGCAGGAGAGCAGGAAAAACAGTGAGGAGACCTTCCCTTCCTTGGCCAGAAAGTTTTGTTTTAAACTCCTATCAAGTTTTTCAAATTGCACCTAATGCACATAGATCTCAGTAAGCAGATGGTCTGTAGAATGCTGTGCCTGGTTCAAAAGTTTCTGTCCCACCAAACCCCTAAGCTTCAGTTTAGAGAAAACACTCTTAACTAAAAGAATATTAAGCTGTTATAGGCAGTGATTTAAAAAAAACAGCCAAATCACATATTTAGTATTTTTCCTGTGAGTCAGTCTGGAAGTACTCACAGTTAAAAAGTGATGACTATCACTGGTCAGAGAAAGTTGTCTGAACCCGTGGAGTTTAGAGCGTAGCTTCCTTTCCTGCGCCTTGCCTTCAACCATCATGGCAACACAAACGGTGAGGATTTTGTTACCACAATATCCTCAAGCCAAATAAAATGCTTCTTCATGCTTCATTATCTAGGGACTGTATTTTAAAGAAAAGAAGACAGAATAAAAATGCTACAGCTATTTAGGTAAGTCAGTACATTAAAGGTTGTGGAGAGAAGCAACACACAGGAGTACGTTTCATCTTTTCATTGAGGAAACACTTTGACGGCCACAAGTGTGTGCTGCACCCGTACAAACCATCTCTAGATAAACCACAAAGTATAAAGAATATTTTCAATTATTTTGTCACTAACAGCTAAGTTCTGTTTTCCGTTGCCTTCTGAACAAGGACACCTTCTAAGTCTAGTTTTATTTGGGAATCTACAATCCTTGAAAATCTTAATGTTGGAGAACAAATGGTGAATCTGCCTGGAGCCACAGCCAAAGCTCATCAGCTGCACAGATTTCAGCACTGCAATATTAGCTGTCTTTCAGTCTTGAAGATACTTAAAGCCATCTTAACTACACATAATATTCTACCGCATGAAAGCCTACAGAAAAGGTCTGCTGCTAGAAAACAGAGAATTCTATGCGACCAGACCGGAGATGTCAATGTTAGCATTGATAGAAGGAAATGTTTTCAAAATATTGCTAATAACACAAAAAACCCACACCGTAAGCACAGCAAATGATGACTGAAAATTGTTATAAAGAATAAAACAGTGAAAAAGATAATTTTGGCTACATACAAATTACCGCCGCTGTAAGAAGATAAGCAGAATAGCTTAGGCACCGAGATTCACTTGGTCACTGCACAACCTCAGTTGTACCTAGGCAGATGATAAGTGTAATGAAATGTTTAAATTAAAGTATTTTTCCCCCCATCAAATTGGCCCTGCTGTCTCTGTTCCAGCCTTCTAATTTAGCTCTACTTTCGTATTCCCATTGGACTCCACAGTGCTGGTCTCGTTCCTAGGATAGAGCAGCCTCAAACAAGGATTCTGGGTATATCCTGCAACAAGCATCTAAACCAGGTCTTTTTCAAAGGTTTAGCTAAGCTTATTTTTTTTTTTTTTTAGAGAAACATTTAGTCTGTAAGAGAAATACCCAAAAGATTTAGAATTATTTCAGTTTTCCTCTGTAGTCCAGACAGCTGTAATGGGTTACCAGTAGTTTGGACATTTTGACTGCCTACTATAACACTGACAGCCAGTTAGTACCCGGCCAATGCTTCAGATTAAGTTGTTGCCTTCTGCTCTACTGTTCTCATAGAGACTGATATATCAAGAGAGTGAGCCCAAGAGAGTTCCTTGGAGTGCCTAACCCTACAAAGGGAACTGTGTGCCTGCACAGATATTTGCATAGCAGTAAAATTTCTGGAATTCAATAGATAGCTTCTGCAAAAGTCTTTGGGGAAGTAAAAAATAGTAATTATTAAAAAATACCTCTACAGAATGATCAAGAGCTACACACAGAGAAATGCTTTCAAAACACAAGCATTTAATTTTTTTAAATGTTAAGTGAGATGTAAATATGTATGGTAGCAACAAAGTGCCCAAAAGCATACTGAAAACATATTCCATACACAGTTAGCAATAGAAGTCTGTACAAAAGTAATAAAGTTACACAATATAAAAAATACTCCATAACTATAATTTAAAAGAGGGAAAAAAGACAAGGGAATTGATTTCTCAGTTCATATAATTTATTGCAGTTAGCACACAGTTTAAAAATTCACCAACACACCAATAGTACAAAACTAAACAGCATTATAAGTTATTCCCTCCTCAGGAAAATAAAACATACTATGATTGTCAAAGCTAGATGTCAGTCTAAGTTTTAGAACAAAAGAAGAATGTGAAACTAAGGAAAGGAAAAAAGCAATCACTCACGAGGACCACAAAAAAATCCAAGAGAAAGTCCATTTTCCTCAGACACTGATTGTCTTTTCTAACTTAAGAAAAGAATGTAGTTTTAAATCTAGAAACTATTCAAGTAACTAAAGATAACGCTCCAAGGCCATTTTCACAGCTTTTTTTTTGTTTTAAATGCCATTACAGCCAAATTAACACACATTTGACCAAATATTTCCAAAACAGTCCAGCAATACACAATGGAGTTTTCCATTCAGTATCTTAAGCACAAAAATAGGCTATGTTTACAGTAGTTAAGGCGATCAAATTTTAAACAAAAGCAGAGAAAAAAAAAAAAAGGAAAAAAAAAAAGGAAAAAACAGCAAACGTTTTCCATGCTACTCCCATAGACCTTATTTGTAAGTGCAAGACAGGAAAACAAACACTGTGCAAAATGCTTTTGACCTGCGTGTTGGTCATTAAAACCACACGTCAGGCTGCAGTCTCTGCTGCTTGGATACGCATAGTCCTTCCCCGGCCCCCCCGGCCCCCCCTGTCACTCAGGCCTGCCCAGGCCTTTCAGCCCGGGGCTTTTTTTGCCTTTTTTTTTTCAGTCCACAGCCTCTTTTCAACGGGGGAAAAAAAAAAAGAACGACCTATTGTGGTGGAGTGGTGCAGCAGGAATCCTACAAATGCTCATCTGGGGAAATGGACGCACCTCAGTTAGAGCTGGCGTGGGGTCTGTGCAATTAGAAGGGGTCTGGGGTTAGTAAATGCACACCGCACATGCAAATCTCGAAGCCTGGTTGTAAACATTCAATTTTTTTTCTCCTTGTTAACGTAGCTAAATCGGCAACTCGTAGCTTAAGTTCTTCTCAACTTAAAGACAGTGGGAAAGTAAATTTAAATTAGATAAAATAAAAACAGTGCATTTCTCGTCTTCATAACACTGGCATTTTCAACGGTGTCAGGTTTTTTTCCTAAGGAAATTAAATAATTTTCAACTCACTCGTTAAAGTTATACAATGCAAACAAAGACAAAAATATACTGAAAATCATGCATTTCTGTAGCGTTAATATTTACTTTTCAAGACTCAACTAAGAGCATCAACACAACCTGCCAAGTTCTTTGATACCTCCCCCCGGCCCATGTAATCAATTACAGTATACAATAACAGTAATTCACATTTTTTAAACACACAGTTCATCACTGCTGAAGCTGCAATATCCTTTTTCATCCCAAGCAAACCTTCACGTAAGACAGAGTCCCAGTGATCCCAGTGTACTCTCAGGGTTTTTGTTTTATGTTTTTGTGTTGGTTTTTTTTGTGGTTTTTTTTCCAGTGGGAACTGTCAGAAATCCAGAAGTTGCCATAATAAGTTTTAAGTCAACCGCTTGTTTAAAAATAGATAATCCAGCATTTCAGAAATTTTCCATTTGGGTCTAAAAGCATTCAGGTTTCCAACAGCTAGAAAGGACTCATGCAATTATAGAAATGTAAAGGAACTGATAAAATTGGGAGAGGATTTCTACATTCAGATTTTAAGAGGGAAAAAGATAAAGAGTTTAAAAGAACGCAGTGTTTTGGGGAGAATAAAGCCACGTCCAAATTTTTTTTGAATTGGAGATTCCTTAGAAGTAATGTATCCGCTGGCTTCTATTCCGAAAAGGGGGAAAAATACGCTCCGCAATTAGTTACTTTGTCGGATTACCTCTACAGTTCATTTTTATTGGAGTGCTAAATTAGTGAAATATTCATGCTGCCTTAAAGTGCAAAAACAAGCTAATAGCCAAACTTTCAGTTCAAGGAAACAAGATTGCTTTTAGACTGTACCACAACTATATAGATTTATATATATATTATTTATATATATAAAAATTTTATTTCCAAAGTTCTTGTGAGCTATCTTCTAAGGTCCAGTCTCTGACAGTAGGTAAGCTCAGTGCTTCGCTTTTGACAGACAATGAGTTCACCAACTCACAGTGAAACTTCCGAATGTGTCTGTAAAGGTCTCCGGACTGTGTGAACCTGCGTTCACACCACTTACAAGCATGAGGCTTCTCCCGCGTGTGAACCACTGCGTGGCGGCTCAGGTTGTGGGAGTACTGGAAGCTCTTCCCACACTGGGTGCAAGTGTAGGGCTTTTCACCTGAATGAGTCCTCTCATGACGTTTCAAGGTGTACATGCAAGAAAAAGTCTTACCACACAACGAGCAGGTCGGGACATTGACATCGGTAGCAGGCTTGCTGCGGATCCCGTCCTGCTCTCGAAAGTGCGTGCTTAAATGAATTTGCAGGATGTGGGGGCTAGGAAAGACCTTGTTGCAGAGAGGACACATGAAAATTTGGCCAGCGGGGCTAAGTATGTTTGACACGTAAGGGAGCAAGCTGCTGTCCATGTTTCCTTCCACCTGGACTCTCTCATTCTCTGGAGTTATCATTTCATCATCGCTTGCCTTGTCCTCTCTATCTAGCTCCCTCAAGACCGAATCTTCTCTCATCGGAGCCAGGTGGGCCGGCTCATACTGTACCCTGTTATTAGTGCTCACACTTTCTTTCACAGTGCTATGTTCCATATCATAGTCATTAGTGCCAACATCACTCTCATCACAGGAAGCCTCTTTCTCCACCTTCACCTGAACCAGGCTGTTTCTAAGCATGTCCTGCGAAGAGAAATAAGAACTGTTCAAATTTTCAACTCCTGAAAGGCTGGACTTGACAGACAGGTCCAGCACGCAGTCAACATCTGCTGAATCCCTCACGGAGGTGACAGACCTCTGGGACAAAGACTCTGTTGAGCTGCAGGGGCTGGCTACTGTTTTTCCAGCTGCTGCTGTGTGCGTCTCTGCCTCTCCGCCAGTCTGGGGAATGCCTGCTGAGTCTGAGGGCAATCTCATCCACATGTTCCCAGGCTCAGCCGCCAAGTCCCTTTTGCTAGGCAGGATGTTCAATTTTTCATCTTCTCCATCGTCTTCATCGCTGGGCAAGTCTCCTGGCATGTGGCTGCTGCCGTCGGAGAGGCTCTCCACTTTGTCTGAACAACTTGAGGCGTCTTCCTCCTTTTTTGTACTGTCTGCCTCCGTGGTTGCTTTCTCTTTCAGCTTCTTTTTGCAGACTTTGACAATGTCATACATGTGGAGATAACTGGCAGCTGCTAGCACGTCTTCAATGGGCAAGTCTTTGAACTGGAGCTTTCCTTCGTACATGAATTCAAGCAGGAGAGCGANAACGGTGTCAGGTTTTTTTCCTAAGGAAATTAAATAATTTTCAACTCACTCGTTAAAGTTATACAATGCAAACAAAGACAAAAATATACTGAAAATCATGCATTTCTGTAGCGTTAATATTTACTTTTCAAGACTCAACTAAGAGCATCAACACAACCTGCCAAGTTCTTTGATACCTCCCCCCGGCCCATGTAATCAATTACAGTATACAATAACAGTAATTCACATTTTTTAAACACACAGTTCATCACTGCTGAAGCTGCAATATCCTTTTTCATCCCAAGCAAACCTTCACGTAAGACAGAGTCCCAGTGATCCCAGTGTACTCTCAGGGTTTTTGTTTTATGTTTTTGTGTTGGTTTTTTTTGTGGTTTTTTTTCCAGTGGGAACTGTCAGAAATCCAGAAGTTGCCATAATAAGTTTTAAGTCAACCGCTTGTTTAAAAATAGATAATCCAGCATTTCAGAAATTTTCCATTTGGGTCTAAAAGCATTCAGGTTTCCAACAGCTAGAAAGGACTCATGCAATTATAGAAATGTAAAGGAACTGATAAAATTGGGAGAGGATTTCTACATTCAGATTTTAAGAGGGAAAAAGATAAAGAGTTTAAAAGAACGCAGTGTTTTGGGGAGAATAAAGCCACGTCCAAATTTTTTTTGAATTGGAGATTCCTTAGAAGTAATGTATCCGCTGGCTTCTATTCCGAAAAGGGGGAAAAATACGCTCCGCAATTAGTTACTTTGTCGGATTACCTCTACAGTTCATTTTTATTGGAGTGCTAAATTAGTGAAATATTCATGCTGCCTTAAAGTGCAAAAACAAGCTAATAGCCAAACTTTCAGTTCAAGGAAACAAGATTGCTTTTAGACTGTACCACAACTATATAGATTTATATATATATTATTTATATATATAAAAATTTTATTTCCAAAGTTCTTGTGAGCTATCTTCTAAGGTCCAGTCTCTGACAGTAGGTAAGCTCAGTGCTTCGCTTTTGACAGACAATGAGTTCACCAACTCACAGTGAAACTTCCGAATGTGTCTGTAAAGGTCTCCGGACTGTGTGAACCTGCGTTCACACCACTTACAAGCATGAGGCTTCTCCCGCGTGTGAACCACTGCGTGGCGGCTCAGGTTGTGGGAGTACTGGAAGCTCTTCCCACACTGGGTGCAAGTGTAGGGCTTTTCACCTGAATGAGTCCTCTCATGACGTTTCAAGGTGTACATGCAAGAAAAAGTCTTACCACACAACGAGCAGGTCGGGACATTGACATCGGTAGCAGGCTTGCTGCGGATCCCGTCCTGCTCTCGAAAGTGCGTGCTTAAATGAATTTGCAGGATGTGGGGGCTAGGAAAGACCTTGTTGCAGAGAGGACACATGAAAATTTGGCCAGCGGGGCTAAGTATGTTTGACACGTAAGGGAGCAAGCTGCTGTCCATGTTTCCTTCCACCTGGACTCTCTCATTCTCTGGAGTTATCATTTCATCATCGCTTGCCTTGTCCTCTCTATCTAGCTCCCTCAAGACCGAATCTTCCCTCATCGGAGCCAGGTGGGCCGGCTCATACTGTACCCTGTTATTAGTGCTCACACTTTCTTTCACAGTGCTATGTTCCATATCATAGTCATTAGTGCCAACATCACTCTCATCACAGGAAGCCTCTTTCTCCACCTTCACCTGAACCAGGCTGTTTCTAAGCATGTCCTGCGAAGAGAAATAAGAACTGTTCAAATTTTCAACTCCTGAAAGGCTGGACTTGACAGACAGGTCCAGCACGCAGTCAACATCTGCTGAATCCCTCACGGAGGTGACAGACCTCTGGGACAAAGACTCTGTTGAGCTGCAGGGGCTGGCTACTGTTTTTCCAGCTGCTGCTGTGTGCGTCTCTGCCTCTCCGCCAGTCTGGGGAATGCCTGCTGAGTCTGAGGGCAATCTCATCCACATGTTCCCAGGCTCAGCCGCCAAGTCCCTTTTGCTAGGCAGGATGTTCAATTTTTCATCTTCTCCATCGTCTTCATCGCTGGGCAAGTCTCCTGGCATGTGGCTGCTGCCGTCGGAGAGGCTCTCCACTTTGTCTGAACAACTTGAGGCGTCTTCCTCCTTTTTTGTACTGTCTGCCTCCGTGGTTGCTTTCTCTTTCAGCTTCTTTTTGCAGACTTTGACAATGTCATACATGTGGAGATAACTGGCAGCTGCTAGCACGTCTTCAATGGGCAAGTCTTTGAACTGGAGCTTTCCTTCGTACATGAATTCAAGCAGGAGAGCGAAAGCTGGGGCTGTAACAATGTCGCTGTTCAGATGAACAATGTCCCTTTTGTCCAGCTGGTCCTTGTAAAAGAGGTGGAAATACATGCTGCATGAAGCCAGTACAGCTCTGTGCGCTCGGAACTGGGCATCTCCTACCAGAACAGTGCAATCACAAAGAAAACCCTGATGTCTCTGCTCACTCAGACACTGTAGCAAATGTCTACTGTGGTCAGGAAACTCCATACTGTCTTCATAACCTATAAGCAACAAAATTTTTAAAAATTAAATGTAGGTCAGAATCACAGAACTTACAAATCCAAGTAATTCCACTCTAAAAACCAGGTATTTATATTGCCGGAATTCTGGTACTAACACCACGCAAAGATAATTTAACACAAATGTACAATGGCAACTCTTTCCCCGGCTGACCACTACAGTTATGATTTCCTTTCTGTGGTAAATAAGCTGGTCTAGTGAGCGCATAGGTACATCTGCAATTTTTTTTTGAAGTATCAGTGCTGTTCATAAAATCTGTTCAACAGTTTGGTATTTTTTTTTTAAGAGAACTTCCTCCAGATTGAGTCCCTAGGAGGGCAGCACCCACCCCCCCCAAAAAAAAAATAATTTTTTTTTAAACACTAAGTTTGAGAGATTACAGAAGCAGCAGAAAAAATATACCAGATCATCTATCTTCTTTTTAAAGTCAAATTGTAGTAAGAGGAGAGGTTCTCACACGAAGAAACGTTAATATACAAATTGGATGGTCTAACATTCATAAACTACAAAAATTATTTACATGTGTCAATTTATATCAACAGCAAAAATGGACATTTTTACAAATTTAGTTTATGTGGTTTTCTTCTTGTAGTAAGTACAGGGTTTTTTAAGGTTTTAAACCTTTTCTATACTGTACAATAGAACATGAACATTTTTTGCCAACATGCAGAAATACAAAAGAAAGCTAACAACCAAAACGCCAACGAGCACCACTTCCCCAGTGCAGAAGGACAGAAATTTCCCTCCCCTCCCACACCAGGCAGAGTTTGCAGTACTAAGCTTTAAAAAAAAAAAAAAA
>VYZR01064702.1:15180-41254 GCA_013400675.1 Oxylabes madagascariensis
ATGTGCTCCTGCCGCCGGGATGTGCTCCTGCATCCGGGCGTGCTCCTGCCGCCTCTGGGCGTGCTCCTGCATCCGGGTGTGCTCCTGCCTCTTGCTGTGCTCCTGCCTCTTGCTGTGCTCCTGCCGCCTCGTCCGGCCGCCTGGGCGCTGCGTGGAGAGCGCGCCATGAAGTGCCGAGACCACGCAGTCATCAGCGGCAAGAGCATTATTAGTGTGTTGTGGATAGTTATATGTGTGCTGGGTGTATATATATGTACAATGCGTATCGCAGTGTTCTCTCAAGTCCCAAGAGGCGTCGTCTGCCCCTACTAAGAGCACACAGTCCACTAAGATAAGGGAACTTTTTGCTGAAATTCACCAAGGGATCCGTATCTAAGAGAAACTCAAGTTGCTGATGCTTGGTAACTTTGCAGAAGTTGAATGCAGGAACATCTGGATTAGCATAAATCACAAGGATGCTAATGGATGCTGCTGCAAGATGTACAAAAATAGAGTAGCTTTGCCCTGCCACGTTTATGATTGGATAATTAGAATTAAGCACCAGTGGGTAATTGGGTGAATCACATCATAGCATTGTGTAGCACTCCTAAAGCAAAATCTCTGGGGTGTGCCCAGTTTGGCTGGGGCACTTTAGCTGCAAGACTAAATATTTACATTTGTAGTTCTGTGGTTTGTGTCCTAGCCTCTCTCCTTGATTGGCACCAGCCAGCTGTGAATTCATAACAAGAGTGCAAGTGCTTTGGCTTCTCTCTTCCAAGGAAGTGCTCTGCCCTGAGCTTCCACCTCAAGCGTTGGATTACTGTGGGTAATTTTTGTGCTTCCCACCGTGGCGGGGCGGATTATGAGGAGCAGTGCCAGCAGGTTGGCATGGTTCGGGATGTGCCCGGGTCTGCGCGCTCCCAGGCAGCGCTGGGAAGGCTGGTGCCCGAGGGGAAGCGAGCTCTCCAGACCTCATCATGGTTCACAGGCAGATTGAGGTCAGCGGCTTTGGAGAATACCACGGCTTAATGGCGGGTTAGGATAGGGCAGTGGAGGCCAGGTTTGAAGGGCTGAGGTCTTCCTTAGCAAAGGGCTAATCCAAGGAGATTTAGTATTTCTCCACCTCCCCTTCAGTTTCAGGTAAAGAGGTAGTACAGGGAAGTATTTTAAAGAAAACAAGGATCACCAACAGAGACTTGGAGTTTAAAGAGAAAGAACTCAGTTATGTATTAATAACCAAAATTGATTGAGTAGATATAAAAGCTGAAAACGATGTACTTTGTCTCTTCAGTGATATGAAACTGTTATAAAGAAACAGACTGAATTCTAGCTGTGCCTAATTGCTTTGACAGCACTGCTATGTATATAACCCAGCAGCTAGCATCTAGGTGTCCATATGCTTCAAGCATTACATACATATATGAAAATATAAAATATATATATGTACAAAAGAAAACACTTTTCACTCCATCCTTCAGTGAACTAATTGCTCACACTAGATGTGGAATTCTTTAATTTTTAACTTTCAGTGCCTCTTAGATACTGATACAATTCCATCATTAAGAGTTTGGGTTTTTTTTCCATTGGCACCCTGTTCCGTATTTCATTATAGCTGGAACTTGATAGGATTTTGTCCTTGTCTTCAGGATACAGCAGCTAAGATGCTGACTCTTCATGTTTCCTGATTGTTTCCTCAGTGCTAATAATCACTTCATGTGAGAAAAATCAGTACTGTATTCCCTGCTGCCTGTCATTTCTTGGAACATCTTCCCTATAGCTACTAAACTGCTTTTTCTTTCAATTGCAAAAATAAACGTTGAAAGTACTTTAACAGGAAATACTTAGGAAAATAGTTCTAAAGTTTAGCTTGTTTGGGTTTTTTAACGTTAAATATACAAATAGCTTACGCAGTTACGTGTATTTGAACTGTCAGTGACTGTGCCTGGAATGATTACATTAACGGTGTTGTCCTAGATCTCTACACTTCATGCTGCCTCTTGCTTCCTCAAGTAAGCCATCTCACCAGCTGCTCCGAGTTGGTTAGTAAGACCTCAGTTTGTGAATATTTACTTATACAAGTACAGCTTTACTGAGGGAGGCAATTGAGGCATTTTTGTAACACAGAACTCTTTGAAAAATGAGTCTGCTTTATGTGAAAAAAATCAAAGAATTTATTTGCTAAAGAGGACATTTAGCAAATGGACTTTCTCAAACCCTTACAGACTTTCACAGGACCTGAAATTTAAAAATAAATGTTAAATAAAATTTAATTTAATTTAATTTAATTACTGTTTGTACATTCTGTTAATTTATTATTTTCTCCTCAGATACAAGAAGTTGCCTCCTTACCTTTTAAGATATACTGAGAAAAAAATTACTGTCCCTCATCTAGTATTTACAATGCTGGCTCCTAATTAAATCAGGTTGCGTTTTCTTTTCCATTCTATATGACCTCCAGCAAATCGCTTCGTCTGTTTTGTATATACTGATTCACCCTGAGGCTACAGGTTATTTCTTACTACAGTTATATTTAAGAGTGATCTGCAATTACCATTTATACAGCTGTTATAATAAAACACTTTTTTTTACTATTTCTGAGTAGGAGATGGTGAGAAACAGAGAAAAAGTGAGTGTAGGTAACACTTTAAGATTAAAAATCTTTTTTGGCAGTGAGTAAGACTTTATTGATTTAAACCTGGAACTGTTGACATTTGTCTGGGATTTTTTTTTAATGTGAAAGGCACTCTAATTTTTTTTAAAAGTAGTTGGAGAGGTTTAAAGACTTAGCATTATGATCAATGTAGAAACAAGATGATAGAGAGTGAATTAAGGAAAAAACCTTCTGAGGGAAAGCTCACAAATACCCAATAGTCCAGTTGATCCTCTATTAGAAAAAATAATATAAGACAGGCATTCCATTGGAAGGGATGGTGAAGCCTTGTTGTAAAGGGACATAAACATCTGGCAGTACACCTGGTCTCTACACATATTTATAAATCACCTCCGGCATCCCAAGATACTGCGAAGAACGCACACAAGAAAATTGAACTAAGAACATTCATAAGCCAAGGAAAATAAAAATTATCTCAATACAGCATGGAAAGAAATGAGTGTCATTTACTTCACAAACACAGTTTGGAAAGACATGATGCAATTTTGCACTGCTTCCACCTTTTCACTTGCTGACTTTCATTTATATCCTCCAGGCAACAAGGAGGCCTGAAGGCCTTTGGCTCATAACCAATGCTGACGTTGCAGTGTGGAGCTACAGGAGCACCTGCAGCTCGGGTAGAGCCTCCCGGCTTTTGCCTCTGATCTGAGAACATCGAGGTTTCCTGGCATCTTTTCTAACACCGTTTGTGTGGTGAATCTCCCAATATTGTTTGTTGCTGCTCAAGAGTCATTAATACGTAGTGGCTTTGCAGATGCCAGCTTTGCCTGCTAGCCTTAAAAGTGTTTGTCCCGTTTGTTTCCGGAGCTTGAATGGAGCTGTGTGCTCTTGGAAACTCTTCCTGAGGACAGTCCAGCAGAAGCTGACGAAGGTCAATGTGCCTGTGTGACATTTGTGTCCAAAGCAATAGATTTAGATGCTAACACAACACAATTATACTGCGGAACCGGATAAAAATCTGGTCCTTAATACTTTCTTATACCTGCTGTAACACAGTTTTCTACATTTTCTTCAAATTTTAGAGGAGTGCTGTGCTAATTACTGTACATTCCATTAATTTTATTTTCCATAGCAAAAAAGAAATTGACAGTGGAGACTGCTCGTCTGCCACCAAATATCCCAGGTTTATGCCCTACAGGTTATTTCAAACTGTATACTGTCCCCCATATGCATTGCTGCTGTTTTCATTGATAAGACAATGGAAAGTGGGTACCCTCTTGGTAAATTAAAACTCTCCTGAAAAGTTTTGATGAGTAGGACTGGAGGCAAAGCAGAAAAAAATATCTACAGTATTATGTATCCCAGAGAAGAGAAAGTTAGGATTTATGATCGTGGCACTCTTGTTTTGTTTTGTTTTTATTGTAGATAACTTAATTGATGGCAGTCTGATTTTCAGAAAAATTAAAAATTAAGTAGTTTTTGAAGCTGCCATCACACTTGAGGTTCAGCTGATGTCACCGTGGAACAGAGTTTTCTCTCTGGGGAACCGGTGCTGAGGAAGTGCCAAGATAATATAATACAGCCTTTGCATGAATTGGCTAAATGTGCATGTTGTTGTGCCAGAGGCTGACTGGATCAGTAATTCTTATCTGCCCTAACTATGCTGGATAAGGATCAGGATGTACTCATCTAAGAGCTTTTCTTACCATGTGGGCCAAAATCTCCCTCATCTCAAATGCTCTCACATGTAGGAGAAGCAGTGCCTTGCACTGAGGTTTATCACCAAGGTGGCTTCTAACATTCACGCTACAAGCTGAGGACAGACATCACTGATGAACTTTCTTTATGTCTAGATGTCCTTTTCTAGATTTGTCTAATTTTAAGCTACAGCTTCTGCTTCATGTGGGGATTATTAACAAGGGCAAGGATTTCTTTGTGATGTCCCAAAACAATTTCAAGGCTCTGCATAAAAATTTGTTTGTAAAAGATGGAATTGGTCTTGTGGGTGGAGATGTGAACTGGAATTCAGTTGGATTTGTTTGTTGACTATTAATGATATGCACACCATCACTGGAAGCAGAACTGAAACATTTTCTCTCTAAAAACCTCTTCTTTTGGATACAAAGGCTTCAAATTTCCAGCCTAGGAACACCTGGCTGCTGGAGTCCAGTCTTCCACAGGCTCAGCCAACCTCGAACAGACATTTAGTTCAGAACAGAAGTACACCAGGAGCTGCTGCATGCTCACAAGAACACATAGGTATTATCCCAAAGATACGTAACAAACACAAACCCTCACGTTAAAACAGAAGAGAGACACAAGTCATGAGGCCCTGGAAGGAAGAGGATGGGAGTGATGGTTTATTTGTACTCTGAGCCCCTGCAGTGGCAGAGGTGTACTGGGTGGGACTGCTCAGAAGGCGTCCAGATGTCTTCCTTTCACAAAATCGCCTGTGGTTCCTGATGAGATTGCGTGGGTGCGACTGATTATTGTAGTTAGAGTAATTCTGAGAAAGTTAGAAGGTGTGAAGCCATTTCAGCTGCTGTGGTGGCCCACACCAATTCTGCGGGTCTGCCTTGTTTAGAAGTTAATAAATAAAATGGCACCTTAGTTTTACAAAACCATTGGTTTTATTTTTGTCTCTTTATATGCTAAGTGTAGGTCTATGCTTCTGTGTATACTTGTGGGGTGCCCCTTCTACAAGCACATGCTGTAGAAACAAAACAAGTAATAGCCGCTATACTATTGTGACTATATTTAAAGCAGACCTGAAAAATACAATGTTTAGCCAAAACTCTGTTAAATTTTCTTATGCTTTTTCTGTAATTTCTTTCCTATCATTACAGATTACAAAGACACTTATGCCTAAACAGAAGCTGTCTTCTTCCAATCAGCCTGCTCTTTCTGCTCAGTTCATTCACTAAATCATTTAATCACCCAAGGCCATATGTTACCATCTTGTGTAAAACGGATGGAAGAGGAAAAAAAAATATGCAAAAATCTCTGCACAAGAGTGGGTGTCAGCATCCAGCATAGCTCCCACTAGGAAGCACAAAATATAAAATGTTATCACCAGTGAATGCGACTATGAAAATAAACCGAGACAGACAAAAGAAAGAGACAAGCCATTGCAAAGGTGAAAAAGACAAGCTTTGAATATCAATTCTGGGTGGAAAAGTTATGGACTAAATGTTGCATGTTAGTCCACGTGCTCTTATTCTCAATATTCTGCCATTATTATAATGCTCTGCTGTGATTAACTTGAAAACACATTAACTCACGCTTACAGTCCCATTTTTCTCATTGCATGAGTAAGACCCTGTCCCCGACCTGATTCCATCTTCTTCTTCCTCTTTCTCTCTCTCACTCTCTCTGTACTGGTGCACATTTTGTTCCAGGTATTTTTGTGTGGGGTCTTGTGCTTTTACCACTTGGATTCAGCTGCTGTTCATTGTCATGATTACTTTGCATGGCTTTCTCTCTTGGCACAGTTGCTGGGTGACAGACCCTTTAGGAAACACATGACTTGGAGCAAGTTGTGGGGTATGTGCTCCTGTTAGGGAATGAGGAGGCTTGAGAGAAATTAGAGGTGGCAAATCTTTTATTTTTAAAGCAAGGGGACTTTCCAGTTTTATGAAATGACCTGTAATCCACCCTTTCTTCATATCTACAGGAAGCTATTATGTTTTTCCTTGCCTTTGAGCTTGTGACAGTGCTGCATTTGGAGATGGGAGAGCAGCTGATCAAAAAGCCACTCCACTTGTAAAGACTCACAGGACAGGGGCATAACACTACAGACTTCAAAAGAAACTCCTTCTCTAAAACTGCACATACCAGTTTATCCTAAGACTATGAAAGCATAAAAGATTATATTTTCATTTCCATGGTTTGCTGGTTTTTATTTGGCAGCTACAATAACAACAGGCTACAGTGAGCCCATAAAACAAAGTGAGAACAGCAGCTCATTTTTGTGGCAGAATGTAATGGCTATGGCTAAAGGGCTTGCATAATTCATCTTAAACCCTTATGCCTCTATTTATTGACTTTTAAATGAAAATTAAACTCTTAGAGCCATAAGGAGGCTTCTGGTATCTGAAACAGGATTTCGATGACGATATTTTTATTTGACGCTACCAGCTGAAAGCTCCCATCAGGAAGCGTTTTGCTGGGAAGCCCCATGGCTGGGCAGGGGTGAGTCTCCCCTCCCCAGCCTGCTCTTGGTGTGGCACCAAGGCCCTCAGAGACCCAAGGTGGAGGGATTGACTGGCTGTACCTGGGAGTCTGACCCAAGACGTGGCAACCATAAGTTGTGTTTCCATGATGGGAGGACAGTCATTGAGGCGACTGGCAAGACAATATTTACCACCCTGAGAAAGTGAAAAGGTGAAGAAAAACTGAAGTATCTGATTTCCTCAAAGGTAGCTTATGGTAATATCAGGTATGATGCCTTTCCTGATACACAAGAAGACAAAAGATTCAGCTAGCCATACTGTTAGGGTAGAAAAAGGATTTTTGCTTCCCAGAAGTTTTTAGAAGGTTATTTTGTTTGTTTCTCAGATTTTTCTGTGATGTATCATTTCCCCCTCTTCTTTATTCTCCTGAAGATAGAGCAGACTCAGGAAGTGAATTGCTGCTTAGGGAAGTGTCCTGCCTCCAAGCTGACTTATATAGTAGGACATATGGCATAAGTTATATTTGGACAGATGTGAACAAGTAGTCAGTAGATTTGATAAGATTCTTTATTTAAAGTAACTTGCACAGTGTCACTGTTCTACCGTCTTTCTCTCCTTCAATCTGATCTTTTGCTGGTTTCAAGAGTTTTAAATATACATTGCAGCCAACTAGTCTGTAAAGCTTTAAATGCATTTAAGAGCATTCAGTCATGACAATAATGTCAGATTTTCTCCCCACTGTGACTGGCAAATATCTGCTTTTGATGATAAAGCAGGCACAGATGATACATTGTATAAGCTGCAAACTCCAAGTGATTAATCAGACAGCCAAACTCAACGCAAATGATTCTCGGTGATTTGTTTAATTTGGCCACTAATGCTCCTGTTTCACTGGTGTGGAGTTGAGGCACAAAGTAGTTCTATACCTCCCAAGGGAAATATAGAAATAAAAGCTAAAAAAAATAGGATTGAATGAATTTCAAGAGCTCATGTAGTTAATCTCCCTGCCTGGATCGCTGTCAGGATCATCTGTATCTGGGGTGTTTCTGGCTAATGCTGGTCCATCCTGTTTTTGGAAATCTCCAGTGAAGGAGACCTCACCATCCAACCAGGCAATTGTTCCCACTTCTCCATTAGCCTTTCCAGAGATAATATTTTTTCTGGTGTCTCCTTGCAAGTATTGTTTTAAGAAGCTTCTTTATTCCGTCCGACCCAGAGTGATCATGCAGAAGAGTTTATTTCCTTTGCACATTAATAGCTCATGTGCTGGAGGCCAGGCATCATACCTTGTCTTTAGGTTAAACAGCCCAACATGTTCCTTGTTGGTCATGTTTCTCACGTTGTATTTAGTATTTTCCAGCTTCTAGTTGGTCCAATCCTTCATGGCCATGCCCTAGCTATGGATCATGCATTTACACAATTTATTATTCCTTCCAAAGCAGAACATTTTGCTTTCATCCTAATTGCCATGCACCCAGCTCTTTTGGTCCATTTTCCAGTATGCCCAGACCATTCTGAACACTTCTTTCCTCCAGCGTGCTTACAGCTCATTCCAACATGGTTCATCTGCAAAATTAAGAGTTGTATTTTTAAGCTGTTTATCTGTATCATTAATGAAAAAAAAGAGTTGTATCAAATCTAGGTCAGCTATCTAGAGAACTGGACTCAATATAGACCTTCAGTTTGGCAGTGAATTTTTGGTACTGATCCGTTGTGTGTGGCTTTTCAGCCACTCTTGTCACCACTGATTAGTTCTGGCTTGAGCACGTTCCCTGGTTTAGTCGCAAGCGCACCAAGCAGGGCAAGGCAAACAGCCTGGCTGAAGACAAGACACCGTGTTGATTACCTCCCCTTCTTTCAAGACATGTTAACCAGTTTCAGAGAGGAACTGGTTTTGTTTAACATGCCTCATTCATGCTTAATCAGTGTGAACTGATGCTCATCTCTGTGTTGTCTTCTAGGTGGTTTTAATATGTTTAATTATTAAGTATGGTAATTGGCCCATAATTCTCTTTTCATCTTCTTTTAAGGAAAAAACACCCCATTTGTCCTCCATAAGTTGTCAAAAATGGCTGCTACTGATCAGGATATTACTTCAACCAGCCCTTTGCCATCAAGAGGATGAAGGGTAAGTACAATACAAACGAAGAAATTATGAGCATCTTATCAATGACTTAATAGAAACCCTTTGGTGGTGCAAAGGAGGAGTTGCAGTGCAGCCTTTTATCCCAACACATCACTTTCTCACCAGCCTGAGCAGAGCCCACTCCCTCACGTTAGCTCTTAAACCTCAGCTCTGCAAAATTAAACTTTCCTAGCGTGTTATAACTCTCAAAAGATAGCGTGGGTGGGTGAAAAATGCATTCCTCAAGGCTTGAAAATAGATGTAAGTGGATATTTGGCATAAAGCTAACAAAAAAAGCGCCATGGAAATGTATTAATTGCTACAAAAAGTGGGGTTTAACTGCCAGTGGTGGTTCAGCCCACGGCTTGATAACTTGACCTAATGCTCACCTTTTAGGTACAGACATGTGCTGCATAAGCATATGTGCCATTTTAATTTCCAACCCCACTTTTTAATGGTTAAAAGCTAATTAAAACATACAGTGGCATTTTGAATCAATATAGCGTATGGACTGCTGCAAATTCTCTCATCAGGCGTGTTGCCCTCAGGAAGCAACATTAACTTCAACAGCAAAATAGGGCTGTGAGCTCATTAATCATCACGCTCACAGACAGTCTGGGAGGCAGTGGCAGCAGCTCTGCATCTTTCTGGTGGTGAAGATTGGATACAATGGTTAGACATGTGAAGTGTTGCACAAACATTAACTATTGCAGCCAACTGTCTTTGAAATTGGCATTTATCCCCTCAGCTCTTCAGATTAAAAAGCAGAAATGGGACCATGAGGTGGATTTTTTTTTTTCAGGCAGTGAATAAGAGTCAGGCTGCTAAAAGAACTCAGCAACCTGGTGTCCTAACTCTGAAGACCTCTTATTCTCCTGCAACAAAAAAGAAAATCCCCAAAACAACATGCCCCTCCATAGCTGCCTGGGAATATATGGGTAAGAAAAAAATGTAAGATAAAGGAGGAAAGTGGAAAGATAGTTGAAAAGAAAGAAAAGGAAAATGGGAGTCGGAGGTAAACCTAAGGTTATAAGAAATCAGGCAGTACAGGGGAGAAAATTGGTTTATGTGTATAAATGTAGTCTTCAGTGCCTGTGAGGAGCTTCGAGATAACCTTCAGAGCTCTCTGCTTTGGTACGAGATGCTCACTGAAACTGAAAACATATGCCCTTACCGCCCCTGTGCCCCTGCTCTCCAGTCACATCAGCATCGGTGAATGAGATAGAGCTCACAAGAACAGAGCAGAAAAGGGTTCTCACAGACTCCTCTGTCCTAATCTCGCTGGTCAATTTAGCAGATGCCCTCTGAAGCAAAAGTTCACAGACTCTTTTGTGCTAAAACCTCCTAAGCTGTGGCAGTTTTATCCTTACTGCAACCGCTTTTGTGTGGGGTCTGATGAACAACTTCAGAGACATACAGGTAATGACTTGTACCTGCTTTTCCTGGGATATGTTGAAGACCAGAAGGAGAACGTGAATGTTGGCTTTTAGCTTTGTAAAGGATTGAGTCACACGAGTTCCAGCGCAGACTCTTTTTATTGGGACTTTGTGCTCAGAAGCATTTAAATTTTTCTTTCTATCGCATCTTTTTTAAGCTTTAGGGCTTTTTGCTGTGTGTGTATGCTGTAAAAGACATTAGTCCCCTCCTGAGTCAATATGGATTGAGAGTGGACAGTCAAACTGGGGACATAGCAGTGCTCTTTATTTTCCTCCTGCACTCTCTTCCTGCAGTCCATCAGACCGCTCTCCTGCCCTGTTGAGGAGAAGGAGAGCACTTTGTGCTGGCTCTCGCTGTGTGAGCTGGCCTGTGCATGTAACTTCTTCTGGGGGCATGGTGGTGTGATCGGGGACCCATCTTCATAAAATCTGGAGACAGCATGCAGAAACATTAGTGATTGATGAGGACTGAAAAAGTGCCAGGGAAGAGAGAAGCTTCCAAATAAAGCAAAGTGCTAAAGGAGTGCAGGCTGCACATGTCTGACACTGCTGCTGCCTCACGGGGCAGGGGCGTTCCCTCTGGTCATGCAGGAGGAAATATCTGCACAGTCCACAGCACAGTACAGCTTCTACTCACCAGCTGCTGGCATCACGTCCACCGTGTACTCCTTCATCTCTGCCCCACATAGATCCATCGGTCCCACTTCCCCGCACGCTGGAGTTTATTTTTGTGCCAGGCAGCAAGCTGCATACCTCCTACTTTCACCTCTGGAGCCATAGAGCTTCTGAGAGCCCCTGAGAGGTTTCTCCTTTTTGAGGTGCCAAGGGCCTCACTTCTGTGGTCCTTTTTCTTTTTAAGCAATTTTTAATCAGACCACAGAAGAAAGATCTCGGGGGAGAGGTAGGTGCAGAGCTAGGAGAGGGGGATGCCTGTAGGACCTGGCGTGATGAATCAAAGGCACCTTTCCTCAGACTGTTTCTACAGGTTATTGGCTGGTATTGGGGGGTCAGATATGGCCTGCGGGCAGCTGCTTGAAGAGGTCTGTCCTGCCATAGGGAGGCTTCAATATTAACTCTAAATTAAATTGAGCCAGTGTTCACAGGACCATCCAGGCAGGAGAAGAAAATAAGATAGTGTAACATAAGAGGGCACAGGAGAAGGATTTTGCTCTGTAATGGCAAATTACCCACTCAAAAATAACATTTAAAAGGGAGGAAAAAATTAACGAATAAAGTCTGCACATTATTTTAAATCACAGAAGTGTCAAAAATGGTAATGCCTATATCAAGGCTGCCCTAATGTAGCTTTAATTTGCATGCCATTGGCATTGATTTGATGTGAATATTTACTCTCCTATTCAATTAAGAAAATCCATAACTGCCACCATATTTTAATGTTAATGTATTTTTACACAGCTCTGTGTTTACCTTATTTTCTCTTCTATAACATTAACACTTTTTTTTGTTAAAAATGTGTGAAAGATTAATTTGTAGAATGACGGGATATGTGGGTGTGTAGCACAGGCCAGATGGAAGGGGTGTAACATGACAGTTTTCTTCTGTGGCTTCATTTTGTTTTTATTGTTGTAAGCGAGCAAAGTATAACTAAAATTATCATTTCTTCTCTGGGCAAAAAGAACTAAGTGGTAAGTTCCTCTTTTATTCCCCATGGCTCTCAGTGCTCCCATGCAGCTGCAACCCTGTTCAGAATAGCTGACAGGTTGCTAAATATTTGTCCAAAACTTCAGCTTATGTATTTGAAAATTTAAAGATTTAAAACTGTGATTTAAAGAAGGAAATTTGTACTCAGGCTCCATAATCTCACATCTATGGAATAGATCTGAATTCAGATTTATTCATAAACAAGAGCAATTTTGTGAGACTTATTAGTCTTCTCTTGGCTGATAAGGGTGAAAACAGGCACCCTTAATGCTGAAAAAAGAAAGAAAAAGGAAAAAAAATCCATCCAAGACAAAGCCTTTTTAATCTATAAAGCTATCCATTCAAGAAAGCTTTTTAATTGTTGAGAGGGCTGTTCCAAGGCCAAATTCTAATTTACACATAAGTATTGTAGGAGTTTGGTATAGTAAATGTCCTTATTGAAGAATAAAGCAATTAGCACAGTAACTTGCTGTCATCTGGCACGCAAAGGCATTCCAAGAAAAAGTTAAGTGTTGAGGAAAGGAGAGAAATTCAGGACAGCATGTGGGAGAGGAATATGGAGGCTCCTTTTTATGCCACTCAGGAGAAAAGGAGGGGAAAGAAAACCCACTGCAGACTTAATCTGTTCCCTTACCTCATCACGAATTGACCCAAGTTTCTTTCCTTCTTTCAAGGGAAGGGGGAAAAATGCAACCATACCTAAGGTCTTTCTTAGAGGCTAAAATCCTGAAACCACAATACCATAAGCAATAGCTGTATATTTTGCATCCTCATCCACAAATGCTTATTCTGCCCTGTAAATTTGCCTGTGAACACACATGTGCTTCCTGAGCTTTGCTGATACTCTAGTCTTCTATGTCAGTGCTACCCGCTCTCTCATATATGGGAAATCATCCCCTGAAAGTGGTCATTCTTTTTTTCCCCCACAATATATCCACACAAATCTCTTGTCTTTGCTTTAATGTCTTGCAAGTGCACCTGATCTGCAAGTGCATCTGTGATCTTTAAACAGGCACCCAGCGCTTTCTTCTGTCTAAGAAACACACCCCACCAAAAATGCTGCTATGCTTGCACGTCAGAACACCTTTTTGCTTGTCATTTCGACCACTTTTGGTGTGGGTGAAGTTACATGTGTACCAGCAAAAGTGTCTATTTTCCTCCAGTTCTCTTGACTGACAAAAAGGTTGGTTTGCTCAGGTTTCAGACAAATGATCTGTTTTGGTTTAACCATCATCACGGGTTTCAATCAAGAGAAGAAATTTCTGAGAAATCAAAAGTAGTGGAAATTGGGTATTATAGTTAAAATAATTTAGCAATAACTTAATTTGTTTTTCTGATGAAAAACGGAGCTGTATTCAATCCTCCCAACCCTCTTACTGCAGATGGAGGGTTACTCCATTTTGAGTGTTTTGTCCACTCTAAGTTGCTGGATCTTTGTTGAGTGATTTCGTAAATAAAAATAACAAGGGGCTAGCCAATTTTTCTGTGAAAATGCTGTTTTCTATTAGTGTCATAACACTAATCTGAGGCTTGCTGAATCAAGAGCCCCTTTTCTTTTTTCTCTTACCCATATATATTTTCAAACTTTAGCAGGTTTGTGCCCTAAATTTCATTGACTGTTAGCAGTTTTCTACTTTTGTCTTTAGTATTTCCTCCAAAATTAGGCTTTCCAAGCCTGTTAGCAGTCGTAACTTCTCTGGTTTATGAGCTCTTTGCTGTTTATGATCAGTCATGGACGTAGAGTTACAGGAACTTACTGCAGAGCCACCAGCAGTTTATCTGGTCTGTTCTGGGCTTGGTGTCACTGGGATGTTTTGCTCCTATGTCACAATATGAAGTCATATCTAACACTGAGGAAGTGATGCAACTGCAAGAAACGAGTGCTCTCAGGCGAATGTGGGAGCAAACTGTGGTTGTTGGCATTGCACATCGCCCTTTTGCACAACACCAATTCAAAACTGGGTTTGTAGAGGTGCAGAGCCTTTTGGGTGCTGTTTTTGCAGCTCCTCTCCAGAGTCAAGTGGTGAAGTACAAGGGCATCTAGTGCTGTAGTCACCAGACTCCCAGTGGGCAGGTAAGATTCACCCAAATGCAGTTTATATGGCTGTCATGCTAGCCCTGTGTCTCGTGAGCCAATCCATTCACATCCGGTGAGAAGCGATCATCACCGAATCACAGAATGGCTTGGGTTGGAATGGGCCTTAAAGATCACCTGGTTCCAGTCACTCTGCCATGGACAGGGATACCTTCCACTAGACCAGGTTCCTTAGAGCCCATCCAACTTGGCCTTGAAGACTTCCACTTAGGATGGAAAAGGTGAGCTTGGTGAATGCCAACAGAGAGGGGCAAGTGAAGCCTCAGCTGGAGATAGGGAGAAAACCAGAAAATGAGAGGAGGTGCCAACTTACTCAGCTTGCGTTCCTCTACAAAGACCCTTTGCTGTTTTGGGTGTCTGTCAGGAGCTGGTCAGTGTTACCTAAGTCCACACAGCAATGAGTGGTAGCAGGAATAACTATCACAAAGCAAAGGCTGCCTGTTTCCAGCTGCATCCTGGCTCTGAAGGAGGTGCCGGAGCTGCTTCCTCTGTACCCACTGGCTTCCACCCGCTCCTGAGAATACAGCAGGTGTTGGATGAGGAGATAACCAAGCAGGAACAAACCACATCAGCAGGCAGGAAGGTATGTTTGCTTGGGGAGACTTTTTGCAATTAAAACTAGGTAAAACAAGAAAACTCCATAACAAACAAAAGCTTCCTCAGCCCAGGGGGTTTGGCATTGTCCCTGTGTCCAGGCAGGGAGCCAATCTGCCCCCCAGATGTGCTTCCCGCATCTTCCCAGTCACTTTCACTTCACCCTCCCTCTCTATCCCTTTGAGGAAGAAGAAAAGCTGGAGTTGACTCCCTGTTTAACAAAGCCATCTTATGCCATGCAATGCAGTACATGCTCTGCAGGTACACCTTATTCTTTCACTTGGCTGGCTTGGGGTGATAATTCTTCTCCCCTTCTTCTCCCCTTCAATCAAACCGACTTTTTTTGAGATACTTATAGCTTGGTTCCTGTTTAAAGGGAAACCCAGGTGGTGGGCCATGGGTTTAAAAACTAGCCCTGTCAACACTATTTATATCAGTCATTGACTGCATAATTGTCTGACTTCGTATGGATAAGTAGGTTTTAGTTACTAACTGCTAATATTAACAAAAGGGATCTTCTTTTTCCTTCTTAAAAATTCCCAAGAAAACCCTCGTTTTATTGTTAAAAACTCATTGCTGGGTTGGGGGTGTTTCTTGAGGTTTTGGGTTTTTTTTAAGATAAAGAGAAGAACCCGAAGTGAGAAATCTGTTTTCAAAGCTGTTAAGACAGTCACAGTGAGGCTTTGAGGATGAACAGGTACAGGTGGGATTCAGAAGAAAAAATATGCATTTCGTCACTGTAAAAACATAAACAAACTCTGC
Source organism: Oxylabes madagascariensis (assembly GCA_013400675.1). Classification (NCBI taxonomy): domain Eukaryota; kingdom Metazoa; phylum Chordata; class Aves; order Passeriformes; family Timaliidae; genus Oxylabes; species Oxylabes madagascariensis. The sequence goes on from VYZR01064702.1 coordinate 30,617, forward strand.
CAAAAACCAGAGTACTGGAGGCATGCAAGCAGACTATCAAGCTGCATAACCTTATCCACTGCCGTCTTCATACCTGATGTCCAGGATTTAAGTCAGTACTGAAAATATTGGTTACACAGCTCATTTTCAGAAACTAATTTATTTGGTGGGGTATTTTTTTTCCCTTTTTTATCTTGTATGCTTACCACAGCTGCCACAGGGCTGTCCTTGCTCCATAGATGCAGCTGAGGATGCAGAGAGATGGCTGAATGCTACGCTGCTCTCAGTCCTGGGGATCCTGGAAATGGGCATATGCCTGATCAAGCACAGCCTCACCTGGGCCAGCCTCAGGAGGTGGGGCCAGTTGCAGCCCCTGAGTACAGCAGTGCCCAGCAGCCCAAGCGGGAGACACCTCCAGAGATTTACCATTTTCTCTCTTTGCTTACTCTCCTCAGACACTGGCACCGTCCTGGGCTTAGGCACCTGGCTCCAGGAGAGCTGGGGACATCTTCCAGGTCTCCTGTATGACCAAGGGGCTTGTGTCCATCATGGCAGCTCTTAGTGGAGAGGCTGGACTGTGGCCCAGAGCCAGGACAAAATGCTTGATTTTAGTACTTTGTGCAGGTTTGTGTGGTTGCTTTTCATTATTAGATTTTATTTTCTTGCTAACAAAAATGATTTTCAGCCTTTTTTCCACTGGCTGGTCTTGTTTTGTCATCATAAAATATTAGAAATACCATGATGCAGAGGTTTCTTGTGTGACAGTCCTAACTAGCAGCCAGTTTTACGAGAAGTCACCTGCTTTTTCCAAGCACAAAAGCCAAATTGACCGATTTTAGCAAGAGGCTGAAAAAACATTGTGCACATCTCTAAAAACTATTCCTTGCCCCAACCAAATGAACAAGCATTTCTCAAGGCTGAGCAATAGTGTCATGCTTTCAAGATATTCTCTGCCAAGGATTTTGTTATCCTGATGATGGACAAAGACCTCTGGGAACTGGCCACAGCCGGATTTTTCCCACTTCACCGAGAACATGGGGCTACTAATAATTTCAGGGAAAGGTATGAACAAAGAGACTTCATTGAAATAAGCTCAAAAGAAACACAGAATTTATCTCTGTTTCTTTATTTTAAAAACATTAGATGCTGGAACATTGCTGTTTCTTTCTTCAAGCCAGGGTGGGTGACTGCACCCTCATCCTGCCATCTGCCAACCCTCACTGGGGTGGGAGCCAGGAAGATCTAGCCCAGCCACCTCATTTCTGGAGAAACAATGATTCCTGTCCTGCTGGACAAAGCTCATGTGGAAGGTGATAATTTGTTGATATGCTCCATAAAAGTTGACAGTCTCAGACAGCATCGTCTGTGTTCAGACTGGGTTTTGTGGGAATGGCGAGATGAGCTGCAAGGAAATGACTTGGAAGGTACTCTGCTTCAATTGTCGTGCAAAGAGGAAGGGCATTCTGGAAAGCATTAAGTCTGCATTACCTGCCACCAGCTCACTGGCAAACCTGTGTGTTCTTCACAGACGTGAAGACATGGGCGTTTCCCTATAGGAACCTCAAGAAGAAAGATCCAGTCATGGAGGTCATTGGGCTAGGGCTTGGGATGTGGTCTAGGCTCTGCCCTCAGCAGACACCCTGTGGCATCCCCAGCCTCGGTAAAGGAGGCTCCAGTTACCAGTGCTGTGCTCTGCAGAGCTGGTTGGGAAGTTCTCAGATCAGACAGCAATGAGCTCCACAGAAAAGCTTATAAATATATTAAATTTATGAACATTTACTGTACTCTGCACACTGAAATCTGCCAACACTAATCCAAAAGAATTACACATTTTAGACCTGAACATAACATACTGTATGCAGTAACTCACATCAGAGCAACCCATATGCTACTGTTAATGTGCCAACTGACACATGTTAAGCCACAAACATAAGAAAGGATTGGATTTCAACTGCATTTTTTGTATTTCAGTTATTCCTTGGGTCCACTGTTTTTATTCACCATTATCTTCTCTCATCTCTCCAGACAGACTGCTCTCCCTAATACATCTTCTACTACCCTACCAGATTTCCTGCTAGGTAGAGACTGCCCTGGAGACAAAGGGACTAACATAAGTACATAGGCCAGGAAGCACAGAAATAGCACCACCCCCCACCCCCCCCGCAATAATCTAGGTCACTTAATAGCCTACTTTCAGGGTTCTTGATGAACCCTGTACCCACTCCTGCTAGGCAAAGAGAAACCCTGAGAAGAAGTGGGTGGATGAGTAGACAGCCAGCCATCCCAAGTGTCAGATCTGACTCCTCGGGAGAGATGCGTCGAGGATGCTCTGACAGAATGTGTCTGAGCTGGAGGCAAATGTTTCTGTATTACATTCATGACACAAGAGTTCTGCCACCTTGCAATATGTGAGCGCTGTTGCTGCTTGATGGTAATAACTGGATTTTTCCAGGGAGTTGGTGAAAGCACCCCAATGCCATTACAATAATTAGGTCTCAAGATTTTCTGAGCTAAGATAATCCCCCAGAAATCAGCAAGTTTTACATAAGGCAAGTCAGGAGCAACTGAGGGAGCCTTGAAGCACAAATATGCCCCATGTAGCAGGGAAGAATCTGCTTCTCACCTTCCAGGTTTATCAAGGTGTGATACCAGCAATCAGAACATATGACAAAGGACCAAACTGCCACCAGCTTCAGTTCTCCTCCCCAGCGAGCCAAACCTGTAGATTTGCATGGGGTTAGTACCAAAAACTGTGTGAAGGATGCAATCTCATTATGTAAGCAGGAGGGTTTATAATAGGAAAACCAAAAAGATGAGCACATGTCATCATGCAGATTTAAACCACTAACTTTCAGTTACCTTATCAGATAAATACTGCTTAGGGAAGCAACTAATGTATTTTACGTAGGGCAGCTACTAAAGAGGATCTGACAGAGAATTAAGTGATAGATTCCGCAAGTATTTGGCAATGCATCAATAATATACTGGAGAACTCAGACTCCTGAGTCTCTTCTTGATTAAAGGAAAGCAGCTGCTGGAGACTCAGGACTTGAGAAAGTGGCTAAATCTGACATGTGAGAAACCAGAATTTATCTCCCTGCTAGAGCTGACCTAGTGTGAATTGTGAAATGAAGGAAAGAATAGCTGGCTTGTGTTTAAGGTAGGAGGTGAGACCACACAGTAAAAATGTCTTCCAGTGCATGGGTAGAGAGAGACCGTGATGCACATAACCCCAGCCATTGCATCGACATATTCCTATGGATTATTTGCATCCTCTTTCTTTCTCTGTCCTTTTGGCCTGTGTGGGAAATGCAGTGTAACTCACAGCAGCATGTGCTGCGAAAGCTAATAATACCCTGGAGATGATGGAAATAGCATCCTTGAGGTAAGAGCTTGCACTTTAATTTCAGCACAGAGAAATCTTATGGGATTCCCTTATTCAGAGTTATATACCTCACTCTTTTCTAGAAACTTCAAAGTCTTTTATGTTAAAGAACCCTTTCATCATGTCCTCCGACTGGCTTAATTAAATTTAGGAGACTACTGCATTTTTATAAAATAAGCAGAAATGTGCCTGCCATTTAAGCACAGTCCTATATATATATTTATTTTTAGTATTACTCCAACTCTTTTATTTCAAAAATACATATAAGATTTGGATGTAAGTGATTGCGGAGCCTAAACCTGAAGAGATTAGGCATGTTGATAGCCCAGCTCATGAAAGTCTGTAGGATCCAGGCATTTAAGACAGCTCTAAATATAAGACAGAGGGCTATCTATTAATACTCATTTTAATTTTATAAAAATATCTCCCCAAACTCTCTTTATAATCAGTAAAGAAGGAGGTACTCCCCTTAAGCCTCTTCATTAGACCTGTGGTCCACAGCCCTGCCCAACTCTGGGTCCAGGACAGGACATCCCATCTTGCCATTTCCATAAGGGAAACGAAGCAGAGAATAGCTGCTGAGCAGCGTAGATCTTGCAGAAGTATTTGGAGTAGGCTAGCGTGAATCCTCTCCACAGTGTGTTCAAAGTAATGCCTGGTTTTTATGCCCAAAGTATGTGTCTGGGAGGTGAGACAGCAGTCACCACATGCAGTAAATATTTGAAGTCCAGTAGTGCAAGTTCAGTGGTTGACAGAGGGTGTGATGGACATGAGAAGAGCCATGCTGTGGTGGTTTAGCATGGATGTGAGGTTTTTTTCCTCAGGAAGTTATAGTAGATGTTGACAGTTTGGTTGACCAATTAAAGAGTTAGTTACGCCTCTGGAAAACCCAGGCTTAAAATCAGAGGGTCCCAGGTGATTCGCTCTTTTCCTTCTGGCCAGTTGAAGAGGTAACATCAAGTCGGCCACTACACATGTTGTGTCAGATCAGGTCTCCATCTCGATAAATACTCTGCACTGAGCAGTGACCAAAATTTGTTGTGGGAAGACTGTAAGAGGAAGAGAAGCAGGTAGTGAAACCTTCCCCTGTAGCAGTCACCCAGCCTCCAGCAATTTGCAACTCAGTGATCTTCTGAGCAAAGGTGGTGTCTTGGAGTCCTCAGTGGATTTTTTCCTCTATGATTTTGTCCAGTTTCTTCTTAAGCCTGCATAAACTTCCAGCTTCCTGTGTCAGACCCTCTCTAGCTAAACCACATGCTATGTGTCAAGGTGGAGAATCTTCTTTCATATGTTTTTGACCTGCCATGTAACAGTGTAATCTTGTTTCAAGAGGGCTAATAAGCAATCCATCCATATTCACTCTGTTTACACGTTTGTTTTTTGGTTTTTTTTTTCACTCTTGTAATCTTCCTTTCTTTTCCAGGCAGAAGGGTCCTATTCTACAGTGTCATTCCTGATAAGATGTACATAAATCTACAAGTTAGATGAAAGTTAATTTTTTTGTTGAAGAAGTGCTAGAATGGATGGATGGACTGAAATGCTTAAGCACAAGTAGGAACACACAGACACACAGGGAACCAGGAAAATTATTGAGTGTTGGCAGATGTAGATCTCCCAGAGATGTGGTGCATAGGTCCTGCCTAAGTCCCTCAGGTAATTCTCTTGGTCTGCTCACAATCCTCCAGTATTTACTGTGAAAGGTAAACCCTCATGTTTTCCACTCACCCTATTTTCCCATCAGAGCTATAGAAAAACAAGTGAGAAGAGATGTCCTTCATGCTCTGGTAGCTGCAATGGGAAACCCTTGCTTCTCCTAAACCATGGCTTCTTCTTGCCTTCTTTTGTACAGGACATAAACTGGGAAATTTCTTGCAGATTACCCTGCCCTTCCCAAAGGCTTCAATTGATCAGGGAAGAACATATCTGCCAACAGTATCCCAAACATTGCACATATGAATATCATCATGACACCTCAAACCCCATCCTATCGTACCACTTTTTCAGCTTGCACTAAAATTAATAAAGAGAGCAGCATAATGACTGAACTTAAAGTTTTGTCATTAAAGTGGCTTTAAAGCTTAATGCTGCCTTATCACACTTGGGAGCATTACAGGTGGAGTGGGGACCAACATACTGAAGTGCTAGTGTTTCCTTAAAAATAGATGGCGTTCCTGGTGGCCTTTCACTGCCACGTGTTATCTGGAACTGAAGTTGAATTAAGCAAGTCAGAGATTTCATTTCCACAGTTTGAAGCGGTAGAACTGAGATGTTCGCTCTTGTCCTCCCCCCATTCAAGTGCGAATGCAGTCTTTGCAAAGCACTGCTTTCATTTAGTTATACCCAGTTGGTACTTGTTGCCAAACGGAATGTGGATTTGCCTCAGAGAAGATCACTCATGACTAATGAAATGGCAATTAGTTTATGCAACTTATTAGCATTAGTATTTCTTTTACTTTACAATATTACCTAAAAGCATCTCTGAGATATTTAAACTGCAGCATTATCTGTTCAATGCTGTCTTTTAAATAAATAGTCCTTCTAAATGTAAAAAGCTGGCATTTGTACTGCATGCACCTATGTTATCATCGTTGCAAAGCAGATGCAGGATGTAAGGCGACTTGAACAATCAGCACTGTAATTTGCACAGTAACATTGTTTTAGATCTAATTAGTGCTTATGCAGATCCCTTACAAAAATGTGAAAACCGCACCAGGATGTAATTGTTAATGAATTTAGTGCAAAGCACATCTGCATAAATTCCATTTCAGCAAGAAAAAAACCCCAACCTCTAAGTTCAACTGCTATTTGCTCAAGAGCCAAAACACTGTGAATTGTGCCCACTATGTTTTAGCCTTGCTCTGCTGGCTTTGATATTTCAAATAAATACTACGAAGTTAAAGCCTCCAGCTGCAGACCAACCCATCTGTAGATGTTTGTTATATTTGGCAGTATTCAAAGATGATTTGCCTTCCTGCTGAAAAATAAAATAAAAAAAGAGGTTCTCTCAGCAAAAAACCAAAATTGAAATACTTATCAGCCAAAAACTAAAGTTTAAAAATATTCTGTGTGGGTCAAGTGACAGAACTTTTGGATCAGCAGGCATGCATGTATACTGTGCCTGTAGTTTGAACTCTGTACCTTGCTCCACATGTATGCATAAGTCCATCTGTAGTAACTTCTTTCTCAACTGAGAACGTATCCATGGCTAACAAGGAGTGCTGCTAATGGATACAGCTAACTGATCTTAAATGTCATGCAACAGCTACCTTAGAAACCACTCATCTGCCCTTCAAGAATAGCATCAGACCTATTCCACCACCTTTGTTTCTTCAGAGATGCTTACTGAGGTTTAGGCAGGGCTCTGGAGTTGGTCTACCAACAAGGAACTGGGCTCATGAGCTTTTTATACCAGCATAAGAAATCTCACTCAAGAGTTTGAAGTTTGTCAGGAGTGAGTTTCAAGATGAGAACATTTTTTGCTGGGTCTTGGCTTTACGTGTGGCCTTTATATGCAAATATAACTCAAGGCGGACGTTGAGGTACCAAGCCTTCAATAAACTCGTGTATGGGGTTTTTTTTAATGAAAGCCTTAGATACAGGTTTTCCTTCCCAAATAGAGCAAAGGTGGTTTTTACAAGACCACAATTGTTCTGAAAGGCATTAACCCATAACGAGGTTAGGGGAACATCAGAGCAGGAGCCAGGAACACCCAAAACAACAATCCTGCCTGTCTTCCTACCCTGGCCTACAAAAAAAAATCTTTTCACAAGTTCAGGTCACTCAGAATGAGTGAATGACCCAAATCAGAAGTTACAGTGTGTGATATTGGAGAGGTCTTACATACCAGCACAGTGATACCTACAGACAAAACAGACACATACTTGAAAAAGATTATCAGTCTTGTTGGGTTTTTTTTCTGTTGGTTTTTACCCCAAATATGGCACTCACAATTAGGCTCAGACCTTTTCCCCTTTGTTTTCATTATTTGGAACACTTTTCATCTCTGTACTTTTTTTTAAAAAAGTATCATTTTAGTTTTGCTTCCATGAAGTTTGGCTGTGCCTTTTTTCTAAGAAATCAGAATGGATTCATGAAAGAGGTGACAGAGCAATTCAGAGAGCTGTCTCTTCAGGCCCTGACAAAAAGCTTCCTATGGGTGATTAAATCAGGCAACAAGTTTAACCTTCCACACTTAATTCTCCATTTCTGAATAGGGGAAATGATAGCACCAGTTATGTCATTGAGGCATTCATGATGAATGACTGTGTTAAAAGATGCTGAGTCATTCGGATATCATCTGATGCACCTACATAAAAATCTTAATGCAATTCTTGCATTAAAATGGATAGCTGCTCAAGTTAATAGATGAATCTAGTGAAAACCTTCATAAGATTGCTATCCATAAATTTGTTAAAAGGGGATTAGTAAGATACATCCTGGCCGGCAGGCTTCAGGTTTCCTTTGGCCAATAAAAACACGTGCTCAGTGCCTGTGGCCCACAGCCCTTCAGATACCAGATGATCCCATGCCAATGACAGCTGCTGTGGCAGCCCAGGGAGCCCAAATCCGTGCTCCCAGACTGCTGGCCCTGGGTGTTCATGCTCCAGCCTTGACAGCCCAAGGGAGTGACAGGAGAGGAACAAGAGGGGCATACAGCAGACCTACACATGATGGAACTGCAGGGGGACACGTAGCAGACAGCGAGCCCCCAACAGCACAGTGGCTTGGCTGCATTTCTTCATAAAAGTATGCACCATTTCATGAAGAAAACTCGTGTCTGAGCTCTGTACAAAGAACCCAAAGAGAAGATCTCCTGGTGTATGTTTTTCAGTTTGAACCAACAAACAACTATTTAAGTAAGCCATGCTTTTCATCTCCGCCTCTTTTTCCCTATTCTCCAGTAAAACTCAACATTTCTGTAACCAAAATTTCCCTTTCTATCAAAAAGTTACTAGTGAGGTTTTCAAAATTACAAGTTAGGTGGCACTGGTTTGGTTTGGGCTTCTTTTTGACATAATATTCACAAATGTGGAGGACTTAGGGAACTGAGGGATAGAGAAAGACTGGTAGACAGTAGAACATGATTGATAGCAGAAGTGGAGATGAGGATGTTGAACAGAAGGAGGTGAGAGGGAGGTGTGGAGGACAGAGAGAAGTAGGTGTCATTTAAAAGGAAATGAGGAGACAAAGAAAAGAGTAGACACGTGTGAACTGCAGAGTAAGCTTCCTTTCCAAGAGCTCAAATCTCAGCAGTTATTTTAGTTTTCTGTTTTTGAGGAAAACTGACACTACACAAAGATGAGGGGACAGAAATTCATAGAATGCAGCTGCTTTGTACCCACTTATGGTGATACTGAGTTTAGGTCATTAGGAAACAGTTTCCATTCAGAAAGTGGAAAGATAAATGTTGTAGACACCCAATATAAACTTTCTCTCATGGCTGATAAAATTAATATCTTCTGGTTTTTTAATAGATCTTCAACTAATTCACAGTTTCCTGCATCCAAAGCCTTTTTTTGACATGCTGAGAAGGCACATTACTAGTTGGAGTAATGGCAGTCAGCAATGAAGCCAGTTCCTCGTCTCCTGGCCTGCTTTCCCATCACTGGCCTGACCCTTGGACATGCCACCAGAAGAAGATTTACACACTTAAGTAGCAATTAATACTTCTATCTTTTGTTTGTTTGTTGGTTGGGTTTGTTTGATTTTTTTTGTGGTGTTTTTTTTTGTTTTTTTTTGTTTGTTTGTTTGTTTGTTTGGGGTTTTTTGTTTTGGTTTTGGTGGGTTTTTTTGGTTTGGGTTGGGTTGGGTTGGGTTTTTTTCCTTTGGATTTTTTTTCTTTGCTTATGTTTCAGGCATTTCTCTATGATCTTCATCTGTTGCTGGAGATGGTCATGTGTATCTGCCTTTTTTGAGAACTAGTCCTCCAAGCAGTTGCTCATGGAACTTGAGCAGCCATGGGACTTGCAGCTTGCTGCTGGTTTGGACTTAGGAGAAGCCAAAATGGGAATCCTGAGCAATCCCAGGAGAGGGAAAATGTCTCCTCCATCAGCACATTGGCTGAAACCTGGCATATGGGCAGGACGAGCAGACGTTTTCTTCCTTGCTCTGCGAGCCCTTTTCATGTAAACTGTACAGAATAGAAAATTCAGCTGTTCCCTTTTCCCACAGGTTAGCATAGATAATAGACACTTCACTCTTCGCTTTCAGATATTTTTCTAAACTATTTTGATCCTTGAAACATTTATACTAACAAAGAAATTCCACTGCCTCCTTGTCTCCCTCCCTCCCACCCCCACCCCAATAACTTGCTCTGTCTTGTAACTCTGACTTGATTTTTGGCATACATTTGCATACATTAGAAATGGAGAGAGGATTAAAGTTTAAGAGGAAATTGTGGCTCGTGTGAAAGGGGAACAAAAGGACATCTGTGAAGTAGCCCACAACTGGCAAGGAAAGCTATTCCACCTCCAGCACCAGCTGCAGGGGAAGTGGTGCCCACTGCCCCAACAAGACTTTCTTTGTTTTGCTGCAAAAACTGGGAGTGGTGGCTTTTAAAGTGACACAATTTGAGGTGAGGAGCTTCCCTTTTTCCTGCTCTATTCTGATATTGTATGGCAACAGATGTTTTCCAAGCAAATAATTTCTCCCAAGATTACCCTAACAAAATCTTCCAAATCCAGAGGGAGTACAGATTTATGGTGCTGGGTGTCTCTGCAGCCACAGGCAGGCATGCAGGAGTTGCTGCTGTAAATTTCTCCAGGGCTCAGTAGCCCTCCTAAACCTGCCACTTCCTCCTAAGGCAGAGGAGGACATTTTCCGGCACTGCTTGGTCCCGCAGCAGCAGAAGGAGCTGGGGACTGTGCGGAGGATGTGGCAGATGGGGGAAAGTGATGCGGGACAGGAAGCAAGCTGGAGCTGAAGGGAAAGCTTGAGAGTAAAAGAAGAGGAGGACAAAAAGATGCAAATGGAAAGAAAAATGTGCGCAAAGCCGGCTTTCAGTAAGATAAGAGGGAACTGAGCTTTTTCTGAGGAGGAAAGTCAGAGAGGAATGAGATGGGAAAACACAGGAATGTGAATATTATCCCACCCGGTTGGGGGAGACACTTTTCAATTCTGAAATGGTGGAAGCACTCTGGATGCATTAGAAATATCCTTTAAAAACTCAATGAAAACAATACTCCAAAACCTTGCTTACCTTCTGCTTGCAGATCCTCTGGAATGTGTTCATCCTCTTGCTGGGGACACTAAAGAGAGAGGTGTCTGGAATCAGA